>FLRD01000037.1:183314-214198 GCA_900088485.1 Plasmodium ovale wallikeri | reverse complement strand
TAAAAAAAAAAAAAAAAAAAAAAAAAAAAAAAAAAAAAATTCCTAACATATACAGGGCAAAATAAAAATTAAAAAAAAAAAAAAAAATTTGTAAAAAATAAATGCAATGTTTTTTATTTTCTTAAGAAGTAATTTACAAAAAAGAATTAAACAAGAAAACCTTTACATATGTAAATATATATATACATATACATATACCTACGTATGTACTTATACTTACATATATGCATATACGTACTTAGGTACATGTACTTATATGCATATGTATGTTCATATTACATGCGCATATGCATGTATAGTTTTTTTCATTATCGTTTTTATTTCATTTCATTTGAATTCATTTTATTTGAATTCGTTTCGTTTCATTTTATTTCCATTTCCACATTCATTTCCATTTGCATTTCCATATCCTAATCGAAGATATGAAAATGCGGAAAATGCAAAATATACGATCGTAAAATTGAGTCAAATGTTTTTACAAATTCATGATGAAAAGTCAAGTATGAAACGTAAGGCATAAGGCGAAAAGTATAAGCGTACAACGTAAAAAAAAAAAAAAAAAAATTCAAAGACAAAACGCGTAAATCTATATTAAATGTTCCAAACGAAGCTAACATACCCAAAAAAAAAGAAAAAGAAAAGTATAACGTAAGATATTCTTAGCAGGTAGGAGTAAGCTACAATAAGCAAGTCAACTTATACCTCATTAGCAGTAAAGGGGACAAGAGAAAAATCAAAAATTAAAACAAGCACGAAAGAAGACCAACCATCAGACCAAGCGCAAACGGGAGAGCAGTACATATGTGAAACAGAAAGAGATATAGTAAACAGAAAGATGGTTCAATTTTTCGCGTCGTTTTTGCCCCTTATTTTTCCGTTTACGTAGAAAAAAAAAAAAAAAAAAAAAAGAAAAAATTGACATTGATCTTTTCTCCTTTTAGAAAAGGGACGGAAAGAACAGTACGTTATTACCTTTTCCTTATCTTCATTGTTTTATAATTGATTATAAAATTAAAAGTGGCTGCGCATGAAATGCGTCTGCATACCTGCGTGAGCATATATATGCAAGTGTACATATACCTGTGTACATATACCTGTGTACATATACCTGTGTACATATGCCCGTGTACGTACGTCAGCTTACATTGCATAGGTATACAGACGTGAGAACACGTACCTGTGCATTTCCATTTGGTGATGACTTAAAAAGGGTTACACGTTTTTATATAAGCGCACCCCTTATACGAAATAGAAAGATTTGCTTAAAAAAGAAGGCAGTCTCTGTACCTATTTATCATATTTAGGGGAGCAGAACCGACATGTCTATATTTTTACCTTTACAGAGTGATGAATTGTTTTACATATATACCTATCATTTAAAGTGTTGTTTCTTTTGAGTAGTGCCCTTCTTATTTTTCTTTCACAATACAGAAATTTTCACATGTACGTATACATATAGGCAAATGCACATATAAGTATAGCCACATATATATATATATATATATATATATATATTTCCACATGTGAACACTTGTGCGCATATATGGGCACTTTTGTATAATGATGAAAAAGAGAATTTTCATGAAACGTTGTGTTTACGTAATCATTTTTACCTTTTAATTATCGAATGATTTACAAAAAAGTGATTATGAAATTGTTCTAATATATACAGAGATAGGAGAACTTTGTTTATTTGCATATAGCATATACGTACGCGATTAAATATACGTATATACAGAGGTACATACATACGTATATACATGTATGCGCACGTATACCTACATGTTAAACGCACTTTGCTGTCGTGTCCATTTTTCTTCCCTCTCTCATGTTACACAAAAAAAAAAAAAAAAAAAAAAAAAAAGTTCACATCGTGAATTTTGCATTTATTTCATACGTAATATGCACAATAGGTATGTGTGTATTTGCTTGTTTAAACACCCCGTAACTCTATTTTTATTTTGTGTCACGCCAAATGATAGAAAAATAAAAAAGAGGTTATTTCATTTTTAATTAAACAGCGTAAATTTTTTTAAAAAATCGTGATTTTTTTATTAAGCCCAACGAGTCATTTCGCAAAGGCGCATACATGCACGCATACATATACATACAGTTATCTACATGCGCACCTATACGTACATACACGTGTCTGCGTACATAATTGTGCCATCTACTTTTAAAAATATTTATTTTTTTATAGTTTATCGTTGTTGTAAAATAGCGAATTTGCCTTCCCCACGTGCAACAAACTACATTTAAAGTAGCATACCTACACGATACTGTGGGAGTGCATGCTTAAGCAAATGTGGGTATAGACAGTAATGCACAGATACGTAGACAGGCATAAGCATATAGGAACAAAGAAGTGAACACGCGTGTATACGTACTGAAGCATAGAAAATACAAACGTGCACAGTTGAACGTGTAAGTAAAGAGACAGCTAAACTTTGTGATTAAGGGAGAGAAATAGAAGAAGAGAAAAAGTAAGAGAGGAATCAGTATCGTGCAAAATTGAACAAAAGAGAAGTAAATCACAATATCATAAAAATCGTTCATATATAGCAAATAGTCAACACTTTGTTTTGTATATACATATATGCCTATACGCATATAAGTATGAATTATTCTTCTTCAACTACGATAAAAGATCAGTAAAAACACATATAAAATAATTACTCTTTTTCTACACACATATATATATATATGTACATACTTATGCCAACTTAAAATTATGGTCATAAAGAAAATTACAAACGATGAAAATGAAAATGCTCTACCTAGTGAAAATAGTTCCTCAAAAAAAACAAAAGTAGTAAAAATCCCAAAAAATATAAGGGAAAAGGATACCATAGCAAATATCGATGAACATAATTGTAATGACTTAAATAATGAAAACGCAACAGATAATGGCAATGGTGAAAATAAAATATATGAACAGGACAACTTCAACAACGAAGAAGAAATGGTAAAATGTAAAAGGGAAGAGAATAGCAGTGGTTATAGCAACCATAGCAATCTCAGCAGCAGTGGCACTGGCAGTAGTAGGGAAATCCCCTCTAGCAGTGGCCTGGGGGTAGATTTGTGCATCCCGGAAAAGGACAACTGGGTGCAGTGTGACTTGTGCGAAAAGTGGCGAAAGCTGCCTTCCAATATTGACATGAGCAAGCTACCAAAAATATGGTATTGTAATTTAAACGATGATATTAAATACAATTCGTGTGATATAGAAGAGGAGGTGGTTACTTCAAATATTGATTTAAGCAAGCACCTCCTCGCAAGTAGTATGATAACCCTTGTTAATGAACCGTGTAGTAATATGCAGGAATTATTAAACAGTGCGAATGCCAGTAAGGATAATTGCTTTGGTAATAATTTTCAGTCTAAGCAGACAGATAATCTTCGAGATGGTAAAAAACTAGATACACTTGCAGATTCCTACATCCAAAATATATCATTTGATACAAATAATAATCCCGTGGAAAGGGAGAGGAAAGAAAACACCTTCAATAATTATAACATATATGGTCTGCATAAGGATTATCTTAATTACAAAAAGGATAGCAATTTTAATGCATTCGCTATGCAGGAAGGGGAACAGCTGATGAATAAAGAACATAATAATACATCTGCGTCAGATGGTAAAATCTCTGCGCATATTGGAATCAAGGGCAGAATAATCAACGTTAAAAAGGAGAAACGGGAAGAAAAAAAGGAAAAAAAAAAAAAAAATTGTACCAATAATGACAATGCGGATGATAATAGCAGTAGCAGTCAAAGAAACTGCAGCGATAGAGACGTAGAGATATCGGCTCACTCGAGCCAAAAAAGAAAGGGAATGAACGAAAAAAAAGATAGAAATTTTCCAAAAAAAAATTCAAAGGAGGAAGATAAAAATAGTACAAGTGCAAACAATTCAGTTCACAATTCAACTCATAATTCAAGTTATCATCCTAATAACATGAATGATAATCTTTCACAAAAAGAAGTTCAGAAAGATTACAATCTCGCAAATAAAGCAAGCAATCATAAAGCAGCAAAGAAGAAAACAGAGCAGCTCACATTTCAGCGTAAGGTGAAAAATCCCAACTTTATGAACACATTGTTAATTTCGACCCTCAGTAAGAGTAAAAGGAAGAAAAAAAAAGGTATAAAAAATGATCATAGAATGAGCTACAGTGATGGGGATATGCACGAGAAAAGGAGGAAGAAGTTTATCAAGTGCAGGACTCATTTTAGTGATACCGATATAAATGTGAAAGGCAACGGGAGTTGTAACGCGAAGAGATATAAAAGCTACAAGAAAAGCTTAAATTACAAGCATAATGAAAATACCTCCTCTTCATTTTATTCATATATGCACTCTATCGTTAACAACATTTTGAAAAAGAAAATAAATAAGCCATTAAATGAAAGGAAAAATGAGGTAAAGGGTAAAAGACGTGTAGAAGAAAAATCAAATGTATTTTCAGCAGATGAAAAGAAAAAAATAAAAACGGAAGATAGCAGCAGTGATACCGATACAGGAATGATTATTAAATCAAAAGAAGGAAAAAGCTATAAAAAAAAAAAAAAAAAAAAAAAAAGTGATGAAGAGAATGAATTTAATAGCTTGAAAAAAAAAAAAAGTGAGAGAAAAAAAATTGCAATTGGGAAAAATGACGCAGCTACAAATGCGAAATACAACAGAAAAGGATCTACAAGCGAGAGCATTCCCCCTCTTCAGAGCATCCATTATGAGGACGTATGTAAAGAGGAACATGCACACTACTTTAATTATAACAAAAATAATTTGAATAGAACGACTCAAAGTGTGTGCAATAGTGATGAAGCAGTGCATTCCCTACTACAAAATGACATGAACATGTCAGGAACATATTACGATTTAAAAATAAATCAAAACGTTAAAAAAAAAAGTAACGATGGTAATAGCAGCGTTATGTGCAAGGAAATGCACAATATTGAAAAAAGTAATAATGATGATAATGCATTGTGTAGGTATAGTGTGAGTGATTCGGCAAATGTTGTTAATATTGCGAATAATAACGGATGTAATAACAACAATGCAGGGAGTATTAGCCAGTTAAATAATGTAGTGAACTGGGTACAATGTGAGAATTGTAAAAAGTGGAGAAAAGTTGACGCACATATAAACATCACCCAGCTACCAGATGATTGGTATTGCTCATTGAACTTCTGGAGCAAATATAATAACTGTGATATAGAAGAAGAAATATGCATTGAAGAGAATGCCAACTCGGAAAATTCTCCCAGTTGGGATAAATTACAAGGAGAAAATGTGTTTTCGCATATTTTTCCTAATCAAAAAAGGGAAGGAAATGAACAAGTGGGAAAACATAGAGCAAAAGATGTTAAAAACGATGCTACGAAAAACACGGATAAACACAGCACCATCGGAAAAGTAAAAAATAATAAAAAGAGTAGAAATATCCTCAACAATGGTAACAATAAGAATGA
This sequence comes from Plasmodium ovale wallikeri, assembly GCA_900088485.1. Lineage (NCBI taxonomy): Eukaryota > Apicomplexa > Aconoidasida > Haemosporida > Plasmodiidae > Plasmodium > Plasmodium ovale. Next base: position 208,723 of record FLRD01000037.1, on the reverse strand, counting down.
CGACACGGGAAAAGTACGTGAAAAGAAAACCAATTTTTTGACCAGATCGAGTAAAAAAATAGCAAAGGGAGGTGTAATTCCCCCAATGGGAAACAATACAGAAAACAATTCACGTAATATCGCTCATAGCTTATTGAATGAATATATGTTAAATGAACACCATATATCTTGTTATAATCAGAATGAAAAAAACGAATTGTCAATTGGTAACATTTTAAATTTGCCTGTAAGGAGTACCTACCATTCGGCACCTATTCATTATAATCATAAAAATTACACTTTTTACAATAGTAAGGAAAATAATAATGAAGCAACTAATTGTAGAAATAATGACAGTGCAGTGATGAAGCATGGGAATAAGTCAAAAAAAAACGAAAACTTCCGTAATGATATATCTGAATCAACTTCCATATCTCACGGAAATCATGCCATTTCGCATTTAGTAAATATGCCGAGAAATTCCTTTTTAGGGAAAAATTTTAAAAATAAATGTATAAATATAACCAATGGAAATGTAGATGACGAACAAACAGAAAATAAAAGTTCCCATGTTTTGGAGGATAACAACAACAGTGACGCATTAAAAAATAGCAAATTGAGTTATTATTTAAACAATGCATACATTTGTAAGATGTTTAATTCTTTACCTAAATATAGCTATAATATGGAGGATAAATCTATAAATGATTATTTGATGAACCGTATGAATCTGAAGAAAAAATACTTAGACCCCTTTGTAACTCATTGTTCGGCTTTATACTCCTACTATGACAGTTTAAAAAGATCCTATTCGTGTAATTTTACTGCAGAAATGAGTACTGCTTTTTACCATATTGGAGACGTAAATTATGCATCTGATAGCTTTATGCAAATAAAAAAATACAGAAGAAAACTAATAAATCTCCATCGAGAATACTATCATGGGAGAAGTAAACTTTCGGAGTTTTTGGACTGCGATTTTGAAAATAGGAATTGTGACTCTGTCCACGTGTTACATAAAAATAGCGTGGATAACGTTATATGTAGTATCTCCCATGGGAACCATTTAGATACAAACCCTAAATGTAATAATAATGAGGGTGATGTTGACCAAAGCAGAATTGTGCTTCTGGGGAAAGATTCAGAGATCAATAATCCTGTTAGGGTGAAGGATGAGAAGCCCAACAATGTTGAATTATCCTTCACATCTGGTTTTGGCACACATACAACGCCCATTGAAGAGTGTAATATGAACCATGTAAACGATGTTAAAAGGTTAAGTACGTCCATCACCAGATATAGAGACATGTGCTTTGACAGTAACATGCACGGAAGTATCGTGTACAGTGGCAGTGATTGTGATTGGAGTGGTCATATAAAAGGAAACATTGCCAAGGAAGAGGAGGATAACGAAGATGAGGACAGAAAACTGTGTAACATGCTGATAAACAAAATGAAGAGAGACAAATGGAAAAATACCATTATTAATAGAAATATGTTTAACGCTTGTGATATGAATAGGGAATATGTAACCCTTCAATTCAATAACGATTGTAGGGAAGAGAGGAAGAATATGATTGTAAACGGTAGTAAGGTGCACAATAATTACGGAGGAACAGTAGATGAAAATGCATATGTAGAAGGAAACAAATGGAGTACTGTATTCATTGATAAAAACTCTGAAAGGAAACTAAATGAAAACTCCAGCCGAGTTTTTCATACCAGGGACAAGAGTAAAGGCAGCCGAAGATATATCGGTAAAGGAAAACGTAGTAGGAGTGATAGCTGTTTTAGTAGGGTTGATGACATACACAACAAGGCAATGACCTCCTGCCACGTGGGACCGAGAGGAAACTGCGAACGGGGAGAAAATAATGAAAATTACCCCATCGATAGTGACGTTGCAGGAGCAGACACAGATAAGAATTGTGACGAAGACATAGGCGGTGAAAGTGGAAGCGAGAGTGGCGACTTCAGATACATCAGCAATTTGAAGAGGGAACTAAGGAATGGGAACTCCTCTTTTCATAAGAACAGTTTTAAAGCAGCAAAGAAACTTTTAAGCAAATCTATTGATCATATAAACATGTACTCCAAGGAAAAATTTCAAGAGTTAATAGAAAACTATTATTTAAATTATAATGACAAAGATGAGGGAAAGACCGAGGAAGAAGGTAGTAGGTCTACAGGAGGGACGGGAAGAAGGTACCGCAACGCTCGAACGAACGATAATGCTAACCACGCCCATAGCAATCGAGACGATCGCAACAATTGTAGCAGTCGTAGCAACCGTAACAATCGCAACAGGCGCAGTAAACTTATGAGCCCCAATGAGGATGTAGATATCCAGGAAAGTAGCGCACTTAGGAAAGTTCACTCAAGCGAGTATTTCAATCTACGCACGGACGAAGAATGTAACGATCACGCTTTTAGACATATGGAAAGCATAGGTAACAATAACACTTTAACAAGTGAAGAGATGAATAGTAATTATATGAAACTAAAAAATGAACCAATTTGTAATTTTTTAAACAACGATATGAGTAAGTTAACCTCAGAGGATTATATCAAAATAAACGATTATCTGAAAAGCGGAATTGGCGGGAATAAAAAAAAGGACAGGTGTCAGAAATATGGTAGTAAGAAAAATAGTAGGTCCATGTCAAATAACGGTAATTTTATTTTGAGTAGCAATGATTATTTTTCCAACCTATCGAACGGGTGTCCCATGGACAATTTAATGACTACAGTATTACCCCCTAGCGAGAGCATTGAAACAGGGAGGGAGAATTACAGTAACTCGAATGAAAGCGGAAGAATCGATAACAGATGCGATGGTAGAAGCGCGAGTGCTACGGCAAATGGTAAGTATAACAAAAAGCCCATCCAAACCGGTTCTCAGAAAAACTTGTTGATGAACAATACAGCGGCCGCGAATAAAAACGAAATGAACCTTAAAAAAAACGCAAAGTCGACTTCCCACAGTAAACAAAGCGGCGAATATAAACACGCAAAAGGAAGGAGTAATGATAAAACTTGTTTACGAAGGAACGGCTTGATGGGGACCGTCGGCAGAAAGGCGGCGGAAAGGGAAAAGGAGGAGAGAGAGAAAAAAAAGGAAAGGAACGAAACTGGTGAAAGAGGAGAAAGGGGAGAAAGGGGAGAAAACAATGAGTACATAACATTCAGCATGGATTATAACGAGAGCAAGAGTGTTATTAAGGAGCAAATAAAGAATAGGAGCAACCAGGTGCACCTCGGTAACGGTAAAGGAAGCTGTTTGAAAAATTTTATGCTGTGCAATAGTAATAGCGTTGGAAGCGATGAAAAAAGTGAAGGAGATCACATTAAAACGACAATACTAAATGCAAAAAATCTGAAAAAACATATTTTAAGTAACCGCGTAATTATATACTCGAAGGGAGTTTCCCTTGCATATAGTGTAGACGAGATAAACAAAAATAGTATATACTTTTACAATAACGAAGAGAACAATGGTATCATAAACGGTAGCAATAGTAACAATAACAACAACAAGAGTAAGAAGAGTCACGATGACATTGGCAAAGATACACAAAACGATATGGAAAGTAATAATATATACTTTAATTATGCACATAATATTAATTTTAACGAAATGAGTAACAACACAGAAACAACAAAAATGAAAAAAGTGGGAACATCTGTTTTTTCTTATGATTATAAAAAGATAATTAACGAAATTAGCTTTTTTAATGATAGTATAAAATATCAGATACCCCACTTAAAATATAAGTTTAAAAAGTATATTAATGTGGAAGAAGAAAAAAATGGATGTAAGAAAAGAGAGAGTGACGATATTACTAACCGCGAAAATGTCTCCTCTCACACACAGGGTGATAGTAATTGTGAAGATAATATATTAAAAAGGGATGATAACATAAAAGAGGAAAAAAAAATAAAACCAAAATTGAAAAATTGCAATGCTACCAATTTTAAGGATAGTTCCAATAATTTATCGAATGCATTTAAGGAGAAAAAATCTAGTGCCACTAAGAAAAATAAAAAAGAAGACTATCATAATGAACTACAGACAAACAATGGAAAGGTTATAAAAAAGAGTAATATAGAATGCAAAAAGTTTGATTCGAATGAAATTGAGAATCATTCCCATCCCGCTGACCAAAGTGAAAGCATTATTAGCTCTTCTAACTGCGAAAGGAACGAACGCGCATTAGATACCTATAATATCGATTTGTTCGTAAACTACAGAGAGAAAAATCGATTAAGCGAAGTCAGCGATGTGGACATGCGAGTGAACCAGACTTTTGTAAAACCGAGTAGAAAGATAAATAATGACCTAATCGATGAGGAAGGAAAATATTTACCTGCGAATCATCCCAAAACGAGTAAAACGAGTGAGAATCTTTTACTGAACGGTGTTAACGGAATTGATAGTACAGTACTGTCTAACAAAGTTGCTGTAATGAGGAAGAAAGGAAATAGTAAGACGAAGAAAACGATAGAAAAAAATTTAGAGAAAAGAAAAATTAATAAAAAAAACTCAGAAGAAGAATTGATACAACCGAAAAGCGGCATACCCGATGAATCGAGATCAAATGCGGAAGATAGCAAAACGGGAATGATAAACGAGGGTAAATGTCTGCAAATAGATGGTTATAATGAACAAAATGACAAAAATGGGAAGAACAAATTGAAGAAGGAGAAGAGGCAGGAGGAAGGGGAACAAAAGGTAGCTGATCAGGGAGAGGACAGGAATAGTAGTAATAACCCCTTTGCTACGAAAGAGGAAATCAATGAAAAGGATATACCAAATGAAGATAAGAAAAAAGGGGAGAAAAAAGAGAAAATAGTTGAAACGTTTATCAAAGTCGATAGGAAGGATGACCTTTTCACAGCCACAGATTTGAGCAGAGATTCAATCACAGAAATGCTTATCCCTCCAAAATGTGAACCGATGGAGGACTCCTCCAATTGTAAGAATGTCATAAATGCCTCATTTGCATGCCAAGCGTCTGAGGAAATGCAAAAAGGATTTATGTTTTCCCAATTGGGGAAAAATCCTGAGAGCGAACATAACCTGTTTTGCGGTTCCACTGGGCAAATTGTTCATCAGGAGACGGAGCAGAACGGTTCAAAGGGTAAACAGGAGAACGTTGACAAAAAGGTTGACGAAAAGGTTGACGAAAAGGTTGGCAAAGAACTTTCCACCGACTATGCAGAACTACTTACTGTTTCCCATGTGCGTGGTAAAAAAAGGAAAAGGAGACACGTTGTCCTTGATTCAGATGCGGACGCAGAGGTAGAAGAAGAGATAGGAGCAAACTTAGCGTCGAGAAAAGCGGCAATTACAGTATCTGGAGGGAAGAAAGAACGTCACGTTGAGGCGCAGGAAGAACGTGGTAGAGGATATATCGAACGCACGAAAGATATATCGGAACATGGTAAGATAAAAATGGTGAAAGAAAAAAATGCGGATGACTCAGAATCCTCGCAGAGTGACCTGCGTGAAGAAAGTGTAAAAAAAAATCGAGTTAGAGTAGCGCCATCTTGCAGTAATAGCACACATCGCAAAGAGAACTCGTCGGAAGTAGATGGAAGCGAAAAGGCTATTAATAGCGCTCACATGAAGTGTGCAGAAAGGAATAAAAATAGCCACCATAGCAACCGTAACGATTCCCACAATTCTGTACAAGTTAGCATATTTAAAAAAGGTAAAGAAAACTTTACAAATAATAATGATCATCAAAATTCCAGTCGAAAACTAAGAACAAAGTCAGGGGAACAGATGGATGCATCGAAAGAAAAGTTAAAGCATATTGGTGATACTCAAGAGGAGATGGTTGTAAAAGGAAATGATTATTCATCGTCCAAAAGGGATAGAGATAATGATAACCTATTTGATATTAATTTACATGGTGGAAAAGAAACGGGTTATATAAAGGAAAAAAGTTCTCACACATATGGAAGTAGTACTGATAAAAACAAGAGGAAATACAGCGAAGCAAATTCTACTGACAGTTGTGATGGTAAAGAGAAGGGAGGAGGGGGGTATCATGCATATGAGCACAGTAGGGAAGAGATTATACGGAGAGAGCATTACAAAATGGAAATAGACAAGGAAAAGTATATTCCAGATAAAAGCGCGCATTCGCACAAAGGTATTAACGATGCACATAAATTGCATGAGAAAATATATTCAAAATCCTATTCGAAAGAAGAAAATTGTAAAGGTAAAATCGAGTTAGATGACACATATACCACTCGCAAAAGTAGCGAGGACAAACAGGTACGTGCTTCACATCAAGTGGGTGATAATGTGAAGGTTAATGGAACGAATGATAATAATAAAAACGATGACCGCAGACACAGTATTAACCGAAAAGCGGATTATCACGACAGAAGCCGATCGTTGTCAAGCTTCTATAATGATCATCATGCTTACTTCGGTCAGCGCGATTATGAGAAGAGTTACAGGAACGGTGACATGAATGAGCACCATTCAAGTGCAGCAAAGAGGAACTATGTTAGCACGTATGGGTACAAGGGTAAAAGGGGAGAAGGCAAAGAAGAGAAGGACAAGGAGAAGGATGAAAGAGGGGAGTTCACTTTGAGAGACCATAGTAGGAAGCATAAGAGGTATGATTATAAAGATGGCAAGAATGAATATGTTAAGAGACACTACAACAATTCGTCGCATGATGATATTATTAATAAAATGCATTTTAGAGGTGATCATACTGTTAGTGACGAAGGTAAAAGTGCGATTGATGACATTATCTCCAACCGTTCCGCGAATGAAGATGGTAAATACGAAAATATAATTAACAGGTATAAGGACGAGGATAGACATAAGGATATGTTCCGCACAAGATATGAAAAAATGAATAGTTGGAACAAGGATCATAGAGACAATCACGATAGACGTGGAAAATGTGAAAAGTTTGACAGTAGATATAATAACAAACATGAGTTAAAATATGACAGGGATGAACATAGGTATGATAAGTATGGGAAGTATGAACAACGTAGCAGTAAGGGTGAGAATAAGTATGATAGATATGAAAATAGCAGATACAGTAATTATGTAAATAACAGATATGATAGGCATGATGCGAGTAGATACGTTTGGCGAGAACAGGGAAGGTTTGACAGTCGTGAGCATACCAGGAACGAATCGAACAGATTTGACAATCGTGAGCATGACAGGCACGAATTGAACAGATTTGATAGATACGAACGCAACATATACGAGAGACACGAATATAACAGACATAACCGACACGAACAGAACAAGACTGATTGGTACGAAAACAAATACGAGAATAAGTATCAGAGGAGGTATGATAATAGGTACCCAAGCAAGCACGATAGGTATGGGAGTAAATACGAGGGAAGGCGTAATCAAAATAGTAGTATCAATAATCATAATGATCATGGCGAATATAGAAAGGAACGCAACAGTAAAGAGTCACTTGTTAGCCGTAAATGTAGCGTGAATGGTAACACGGCGGAGAGGCCTGAAGGCACGAAAAATTGCATAAAAGAAGAAAATGCAAGTTGCAATAATGGGAATTACGAAAGAAAGCGCATTAACAATAATAATGATGATAACTGTAGTGACCATCCCACGAATAGCATTGCTCACAGCGACGATGGAAAGAACAATCGAGATGAGGACCGTGGTGGTGGTAAAAGCAGTAATCATTATGGCAGAAATGGCATCGACAACAATAGCACTGTTGAGTTCGACGCACACAGTTTAGGCAATAATAATAAATATGAAAAGGAAAGCTTTGGAAGGAACCTCGATAAGAGAAATCGCTATCATTGTAGGGAAAGTAATTACCATATGCATAGAAATTTGGACTACTATGACGAGGAGTATCGTTATAAAAAAGGTAAACACAGTGATCATCATTATGAAGAGGAGAGAAAAAAACGCTTTACAGACTACGGAAATTATAATAAAAAAAACGGGAATGCCGTTACATGTGCAAATCGAAAACTGATTAACAAAAATTATAAGAATTATTATGCAAACAAAATGAGCCAAAACAGAGAAGATGTTCCTATGAATAATAATATGCGAAATGAGAGTTTCACAAATATGAACAGTTATAAATATGCGGGGAATATGCACATAAAAAAAAAAAGTCCATAAATTTTAGGAAAAATGGGTATAACATACGTTTTATAGAATGGCATAGTTATGACTGGGAATAGGACAAAACACAGGTCCTGACACGAGTTTAATACCAAAATGGATGGAAAAAAAAAAAAAAAAAAAAAAAAAAGAAGCATTTTCCTTATTTGTTAATAAAAAAGATGAATTATTTTATACAATATTATGAACAGTCAGAAAATAAAGAGATGAAATGTTATCAGATAAAAATTTGCCATCCGCTTACATTTGTCTTATGATGGCACACATATGCGATCTGCAAAGTTGAGCCATTTGTATGTTTTGCGCTCCTGCGCATTTTTCTCTTCGTGTGTATAAAACCCCTTTATGTATTCGTAGGCATGGATGAAAAATGTAGGCCCTGCATGGTGTGTGCGTTTTTACGCGGTAAAAATCTTGCCTTTGCAGGTAAGATTTAAAAAGTGGCTTATATACCATTATTTGTTTTTTCCATATTTCCATATTTCCTTGTTCTTTTGTTCGTTTGTTTGTTTGTTTGTTTGCTTGCTTGCTTGCTTGTTTGTTTGTTTGTTTGTTTGTTTGCTTGCTTTTCTTCCATTTTTTCATTTGTCGCGTTATGCTTAATTTTTTTGTTTGACCTAGTGATAATTCAATGTATATATGATTTATCATGTTATTTCCAATATGTCAATTTTGGCATGTCAACACCCGACATGTCACCCCTTATTTGTCATGTTACACTTGTACGAGAATTGCACTGATTTTTTCTTTTTCATTACCCTTACCCATTTAAACAATTAAAAATGTATATTATTTAATTATATGTATTAAAAGTTTTTGTATATACTTAAAATATTTAAGAATATTTTGATTATTTATTATTTTATTTTATTTTATTTTATTATTTTTTTTTTTTTATTTTATTTTATTTTATTTTTTTTCCTGTTAATTTATAAATGAAAAAAGTTCCATTACAAAATGAGGTATCATCCTGTGATATATACTCATTAATTTTTTTTTTTTTTTTCCCATTTTAATTGTAACAATTGTAAAGACAAAAACAGACAAATGACAAAAAATGAAAGGGCAGCAAAGTGTACAAATTGCAGGTTGTGCATACGTATATGCATATATATATGCATATTCCTATTGCATTTACGCAATCTGTGTGATTAAGCAGCTGATTGGAAATAAGTTAAGATTAAGGGGAGAAGCGCCATACTCTTGATATTCACTATATTCACTGAATTCCTTGCTGAATATTTTGGATGTAATCATACATAATGGTGGTTATATTGTTGTATGCTTGGTGAATTTTATTTATCATAAAGATACTCGCATCGTTGTCACTTTTATCCAGCTTCAGTCGTTTCCTAGATAGAAAAAAGGGGGGGTGGGGGTGCAAAAAAGAATGGGATGAAGGATTTTTATTTTCGTGTCCTTTTTTCAAACGTTTGGAAAATCGCGAGCGTCGTTCCTTTTACTAGTTATATATACATTTAGGCATATGTATGCGCAGGTGGTATATATATATATATATATATATATATATACAATGTACACAAATAACGTGCTTTTTCTTCCCCTACTTCAACTTCTCAACCGTGTTGTATTTGAAGCAGTTAATGTCCGAGTGTGACAAGCTCAGTATGGACGAAATGAGCCAATCACTTTTCTCCCTTAACAGTAAATACCTAAGATGGAAATTTTTATGTACATGTATGTGTGAAGGGCTAGCAACAAAAATGTGGTCATTTCCTAAGGAAAATGTGCCCATGTAACATAGTAAAAACATGGGGATGACGTTGACACAAAAGTTGGTGTGGGGGAAAGGGGCACGAATAGCGGAATTTGCACTTTTGCCCATTTCAAAACTAACCCTTTCACTACCAGCTGAATGTAGGTAAAAATAAAGTACTGCTTCTTCTGACTTTGGATGGTTAAAAGCATGATCATTTCTCTCGTCAATTTAAACGGCGCAAGTTCAAAATTTATGGAGATTCCTATGGGGGAAATAACGAATCAAAGCAAAAAAGGCGAAATTAGGTGATAATTTTTTACGAAAAATAGAAACAAGTTCGTAGGTAACTTCTTCACCCTGTACAACCATGCGTGCATAGGCATGCCAATTCACATGTGCAATGAATACTGCAAGTACACGCTCTGCACTGCAGCAGCGAATTACCCGGATAGATGTTGAGGATGTAGCCAAAATCGATATGAATGATATTCCCATATTCATCGAAGAGGAGATTTCCATTGTGCCTATCCTTTACTTGCAGGATGAAAGACAGGAGAGAGTATGCAGCCAAGGAACAAATAAAGTTCTTCAGAGCATGGATATATACATTTATATTCGAGAACTTGAGATGATAGAATTTCATTATGTTTTGATATTTCCTTCCTATTTCGTGTCTACTTTTTGTGTTTGCTAATACTTCAATAACAGCTCCAAAATTTTCAAATTTTTTTCTCTTTTTTTTTTTTGTTTTCTTTATTTGAGTTGAACATTCATTTTTTTTAGAGAGTGCAGTAGCATATTCTTGTATGCTCGAACGGGTGTGTTGAATTTGCATATCGTAACACATGTCTTTTTTATCTGCCAATACATTGTTTTCATTATCCCCCTGCTGAATGAGTCTTTTTCCATCGATTTTTTGTGGACTTAATTCCTTTTTGTAATTTTTCTCCGATTCATTGGAAACATTTGCATTTTTTCTATTTTTAAATAGGTGAAAGGAAAATGAAAATTTTCTCTTTTCCGTTTCGTCATTGGTAGGTGTGCTGTTCTGGAATGTCTTTCCCTTGTTATTTTTTTTCTTCTTAGTAGCGAATATTTTTTCCTCCCTCTGAGAAGTGTCCCATTCTTCATTTGAATGTACAGTAAAAAATTTATTCGTTACAATATTATATGGAAACAAATTATAAAACATTTTGTACTCACTCAAGATATGTATAAATATGTGAATAATTTGAATAACCAATTTGTCCTGTCTAACATCATCATTTACTTTATAAATATACGATATATCTTCATAAGTTTGATTGAAATGATATTCCTTTCTCTTTTCATCGTTCACAAAATTATCCTCTGTAAGGGTCTTATTTGACATACCTAAAGAATGGTCCTTTTCTTTCATACAACCGTTTTTTTGTTCTACGCCTGCGTTTGGCTCTTCTCCTTCTTCGTAATAGCCGATTGATCCCTCGCGGTGCTCCGTGCCTTCCAAGTTGTTGTACCGCATCCTTTCTCCCATTCGCTCTCCCATTCGCTCTCCCATTATCTGGTTAGTCACATTCGCACAGGTAACGGCTTTGGAACTATTCGAAAGAACTTGCTCAAAATTTTTCCCTTTTCCTAAATCACTACAAAGGCTCTCTGTCTTGGGTATTATTCCCTGCAGGATATTACTACTCTTGGAAGGTGACTTAAAATACATAGAGTTTCTCCTGCTAAACTTCGACTGCACACTTTTGAAGCAAAGAAAAATGGGGGATCTAGTTGCAGACATTAAAATTTTTATGTCATCGGATAGGTGCGATACAACATTATTGCATGTTAACAATTTGATTTTTCTAATATTGATGTTATTTTGCAAAATTGCAAGTTCTTTTTTTACAAAATGTAATTGCATATTCTTGTTTAACTTGGAAGCTTCTTGACTGATACAAAAAATGGTATTGTGAAAACGACAAGATTCGAGTAAAGCATTTCTATTTTTATAACAAACATTTTCTAGAAATAACTTTTTGATAAGTGAACATTTTAGAGATAATACTTGAGTTTTTTTGATGTAATTATGATATCTATGAAAAATAAAATTATTAATATTGATATTATTTATGATTCTATTTTTACAATTTTTGTCATTAGACATATCTTTCTTTTTAATCCATAGGAGAAAAAATTCCTTAAAAATATTTTTCTTTTTAGAAAATAGTTCCTTATTAAATAGTAGGCAATGTTCAATGTTTTCATCACATATGCTTAGCATGTTATTTCCACCAGGATCTATAGGAATTAAGCATGTCTGTTCATTATTTTTACAATTTTCATAAAAAGTTAAATGTCCCATATATTCATCATTTATATATGTGTGCATGTTAAGATAAAAATGGTATAAAAATTGAAAAGAATGACAAGAAAAAAATAATATAAAAAAAAAAATTCTATTTCCTAAGTCTACCTTTAAATACTCAAATAATTGTAAATACATTGCATTTGTTATAGTACTTTTTTTGTAAAAATATGATAAATTATTCACAGCTATACTCTTCTGGAAAAGGCTATACTGGGGATGGCTGTACATAATTTTTATAATGTTGTTAAGACCAAACTGACTACAATATAGTAACAAAATGTTAGATACAGGAACATATGTTAATTTATTTTTTCTGAGTAAAAATATGTTATATTTATTTAATGTTAATTTGCTGCTTATATGAACATTAATCATATATTGACTGAGAAGATTAAGTAAATCCCTATATTTGTACATACATAAATGGTTAGCCATTCTATGAATATTATCATTTATATAATGTATTATTTTAATTATAAACACATTAAACAATTTTCCATAATTATGTATATGATATTTTATATATCTCACTAAAACGAATAAAGAATTTTTATCGATTGTATCATTAATATCTTTTGTTTTCATGCTAAACAAATTCATATAAAATGACATATTTAAGTATGTATATATATATTCAATCTTTTTACAAATTTTGTAAAATATACATATATTATGTCTATAAAATATGGAATATAAACTTTTTAACAGCTTTTTTCTTATCTTTACCTTACTGTTCAGTATTTCTATCTTTTTCTTATAGCATATGTTAAAATTGGAATATAATGAGGTGTAATTAAATATATTATGAATATAACTATTTATTTTTTTTTCCTTATTATTACTGTTAAATGTAATAAACAAATGTTTTATGCGTTCTATATTTTCCTCCTTATCATCTACATCTATCTTCAACAGTCTATCAATGCTACTGTTTTTTATACCCCTAGATTTGTATTTCACAAACAGATTTGTTATTTGTATATTATCATTTATATGATTATTATCTCTCCTCCCTTTTCTCCCCCAAAAAATATTCCTCCAGTTCCATTTGCTATCCTCTCCCCACATTCCTCTTCCCCTGCTCACGCCATACATGTCCTCGTAATAGCGCGTCCTCTTCGCTTTCCTCCCCTTCTTCGTCTCCTTCTTCGTCTCCTTCTTCGTCTCCTTCTTCTTCTCCTTCTTCTCCTTCTTCGTCTCCTTCTTCGTCTCCTTCTTCGTCTCCCTCTTGGCATTCTTTTTCTGCCCAAGGGGAGCATCTTTCGAGAAGCTTTTCCCCTTTTGCTGCTTCCCCCCTTTGCGTACCTTCCCACGTTTTTTTTCCCCTTCACCAGATGCTCTTTTTGTTCTTCCGGCAAAACTTGTACCTACGCGTAACTGCTTCACTGCAGGATAGCGTCCCTTTTCTTCTTTCTTCGACTTTTTTCTTTCACTGAAAAGGTAGTTGTTTATCGACTGGGGCATGAACTTCCTCGTCGAACCGCGGTTCTCCCTTCCCTTCGCGAATAGCTTCCTTCCCTCCACCACGTCGGACACTTCTGCCGCTACACCGGCCACACCAGCCACGTCGTCCTGTTTTCCCTCTACAAGGGTGCTCCTTACGCATGTGCGGGCTTGCAGCATGCCCTTCTCCTCCTCATCCTCCCCGTCATTCACACCATCATTCCTCCCGTTTTTCCTCTTCCCCTGGGAGCTTCTTCCCTGCTGTCGCATGCGCCTTATTTCTTTGCCTCCCCCTTGCACAGCTGAATATGTTCTTGGCATCATATCCCCGTTGTGCAAATTTCTCCCCTGCATACTATCGCTGCTACTGTTAACGCTTCCTGGAGAGGGGATGCTATGCGACTGGTAAACACTTCCTTTTAAATTCTTTTCTCTCAGTGTATAATTTGCGTCATTTACATGCCCGTTTCTGTAGCTCTCTTTTTTCTTCATGTCATTATTTTCTAGGCATATGTACTTTATATTATTAAATATGCACATATCTGTAAATAATTTGCACTTATACAAGTTCAAGTATATACCTTCTGTCATGTGTAGAATACTGATGATAAGAAAATCAAAGTTGGGTAAATGTCTCAAATTGATGATAATATAGTTTTCATTATCCTCATTGAAAAAAGAGTTATTTTCTTTTTTCCTCTTAAAAATATTGTAGGAAAATAAAGAAAATTTCTTCTTTATATATTTGTGTTTATATTTCATTTCTAAGAGAAATGTAAGACAGTTATATGCCAAATTGCAGATATACACGTATTTATTTATGCACATGCATCGAAGTTCTTCCTTCAAATTGTAATCATACAATCTCTTCTTATGTTTTTTCTTATAATTTAACATTTGCTTATATGTGTTAAGTAAAATTAAATCTTTCATCCTGTCTGCATGGGACAAAACGTACTCATACTCATTCTCCGAATTATTCTCATTCTCCGAATCATTCTCATTCTCCGAATTGTCCTTCCCGTTTGATTTTCCATTAGAAATAACATCACCAGGATTCACCTTTTTGTTTCTTCTCTTTCTTTGCATTTTTTTTTTTTTTAACTTATCCTGGTTTACAACTCGTTTTACATTTCCCTCGTGAGACTTGCCATAATATGACGAGTTGGTGCTACATTTTTTCTCGTTATTTTTTCTCCTTCCAAAATTCGAAACTTTCCTCTTAAGATAGGAAAGAACACTATTTGTGTATTTGCTAAAAGTGTTATGTCTGGTATCATCATCTTTCGTTTTTCCATTCACATGCAACACTGCACCAGGTGTTGTCTCACACGCCAAAGAATCTTCCCCTCTGTCAAAGCAAACTTCCACGCTTTCATTTGTATACTTCATTTTGCATCTGTCTCCACCTTTCATAGTTTTCCCATTCTCCTTTCTTAAATCTCTTCTTCTGTCATTCACCTGAGCAATTTCGTTTCGACTGATGGAACTCCCTTCTCTCACTTCGCCCCCTTTCGGAGAGATCCCGCGATAAAATCCGGACTGCTCGGCATCGCCTTCTTCCAAACATGATCTAACGCTTCCTGATGGGGACGTCTCTACCGGGGACGTTGCTACCGGGGAAGTCGCTACCGGGGACGTTGCTACCGGAGACGCCGCTTCCGGGGAAGTCGCTACCGGGTTGATTCTTGCGCCCCTATTTTTCACATGACCTTCCCTTGGACGACGCGGTAAAGAGTCCGCGTCACCCCCACCGACTGAGTATTTGTTCACGCAGTTTACACAATACACGTTGTGCAGGATGTTGTTAAAGTTGTGAAAAAAGAAGCAAAGAAATAGGAAACTCTTCTGTAATACTAATTTGTTAAAGTTAAAAAGGTCTCCCATGTATATAATGCCCATCTCTATGTTGTTGCTCACGTCGGAGTCATCACCATCTGTCAGTTTACAGACATTCGCTAAAAAAACGTACACATTGTAGAAGGTAAAGAAAGTGTGAGTATTATCAATGTATAGAAAATAATTATATTTATATTTTGAATATAACTCTATAAGATAACTATAGGAGTGGAAAAAATGAGAAGTGTAGTTAAACATCCTTATTACACTCAAAAGGGCTATACATACAAAATAATAGTCAATGTTTAACAATTCACAATCGTACAAATAGATGTTATTGAATCCTTGAAGCGGTAGATGGTTGTATATATCCTTCAGTGTGGTATTCTCATGTATGTACATACTTAAAAATAGAGAAATACAAGTCGTATCGTTAAAGCAATCAAGAAAGTAAAAAATGTTCTTCACACTTCTGCTATGATAATTCACCAAAATTTCCTTTACTCTTTTTTTAAACACCTTAGAGAATTCACTAAAGGCATCTTTGTAAATATACTCATCGTACTCGCTCGCGCTGTCAATCGGGTCATCGTCTTCTCCGTCAGACGAACCGTCTGATCCTCTGTCTTTCCACTGGTCAGACATTGTAATACGCCCAGATACATCCCCCATCGTAGTACCCTCGGACACCTTCTTATAATTGTGAAAGTGCAAATTTGCACTTTTATAATGATTCAAATGGAAAAATGTCCTCATATGCTGTAACCTATTGATGGTGTTAAGCATAAAAGACATGTACGAATTTTTGAAAAGCAGTTTGATATCCTTCATAAGAGAGTACATACAATAATTTAAGCTTAAAAAGGAGTTACTGAAACTAAAAAAAAACTCCAAGGCAACCACTAAATAGTTACACAAGTAGGGTACATTTAAAAGGTAAATATCTATAATGTGCTTCATCAAATCATAGTTGTAATTACTTAATATTTTTATTTTATTCTTCACAATTTTTGTCTCCCCTAAATTTATATTACTGTACAGAAGAAGCATATAGTTTACCAGAATGTATACCAACAGTACGTTATTTATATGCGTTATGTACCTGTCTAGAATGTACCTACTGGACATGGATCCATGTTGTATACTCCTACGAATGGACAGTTTCTCCTTTCTAATGTACACATGCACATACCACCCTATCTTCCTCGTGTCGCTTCCTACAAAACGTCTCTCCCACTTGGTGAAAATGGCTGCACCTCTCCTCTTCTTCCGTTTCTCCTTTTCCAAAATGGTCTCTCCACGGAAAGGATTGCTTCCCTCCTGTGCGGCGGTTCGTGAAATGGTCTTCGGAACAACGCTCGCCGAACCGCTCGCAGAACCGCTGGAAGGACCGCTCGAAAGGCCGCTCGACGGACCCCGCACAGGAACGACTACAGCCGTGTCCGAGTCCGTATTGTACGCGCTGATGAGAAAGTTCGAAACGGATATCGATTTAACCGCAATTTTGGCCAACATTTTCACGACTTTGTAGAAGAAGAAAAAATAGTAACTGAAAAAGGCGTACTTGTAGTTGTACACACATAAGACATTGGAGAGAGTGTACAAGACATATATGAACTTGTTTTTAATGCTAATTTTGTACATGTCTGTATTATTACGAAATGAGTTTAAGATGTTATGAAAATTTATGTTATATATATTTTTATATCTTTTATTTTTTTTTTTAATAATATTATAATAAAAATAGAAAAAATAAAATTTAAAATTTTTTTTAACAATTTTTGATATAATAAAAATATAGTAACTATTAAGCATATTCATATTTAAGTTGTTTATATTAGTAGCTAAAAATATACATACAACAAAATTTATTACATTTATATATTCTGTGAAATGTCTTCTACTGCACAAAATTCTTTTACTTTCTCGTATATCGTATATATTATATATATATGTATTACTTCCTCCAACTTTTTTCACAATATTAAAATAGCTTGCACCACCATCAATTGTTTCTCCACCATATTTCCCAGGAAAAGTACGACTATACTCAAAAGGTGAATTTTTCCCCTTGCTTCCCATAGTCATTACTACTACAGTTGTTTTTTCCCTATGCAAAGTATTAAGATGTTTTTCAAATATATCACCTTTTCCCCTTCTGTTATCAAAATTGGTATTATTATCCGAAGGTAACTTTTCCTCTACTGTAGAGAATTTTTTCTCTTCACATTTTTCAAACTTCAAATTTTCTAAAAATGAAATATCTTCGAATGAGGTATTTTCCCTCCTATTGTGCTCAAGTTGACCTTGTCTTAATTGTATATTCTCCTTTTTGGAATGATTTTTCTCACAATATAATACATTTTGAAGGTTCTTTTTTCCATGTATAGGTAATACTATATTTTCCTCTTGTACATTATGATGATGTTTATTTAAGAATATAGATTTTTCATCCCTTCTTGGAAAGGAAAAAGTCTTATTTTTTTTTCCCAAATGTGTATTCTTAAATTTGTAAATGGGGTAAATATTTTTAATTTTTTTGGAATATTTCTTAACATAAAATATATAAAATTCGTAATAAAAAAAGGAATATAAACTTAAAAAAAATTTACAGCAATTAAACATTTTTAAAAACAATAAATAATTAATAGTAATGTATAAATTAACTTTATAAATCATTTTGATAATATTATTTCTCTTTTTTTCAATGAGGTTAAGATTATTAACATTTTTCTTTTTCTCATTATAAATCATTTTTGAAAAAGCATAATCCAAGCTACTTTTTTCTAAATTTTTTAAAAAATACATAATAAAATTATAATCAAAAATAATATATATTTTTAATTTAAATATATAATCAAAAATATAGTAGATATAATTTCTTATAAATTTATTATAGCTCATTATATGCATTAATAGAAAATAAAAAGTAAAAATAAAATTATATTTATGAAAAAATTTTATATCCTTTAAAAATATATATATTTTATAATTTATTAATTTTTTTATACATTTATATATATGTTTATACTTAAATATATTTGTATCTAGCAATAGATATAGGCTATATAATATATTGTCTCTACTTCTTAAGCTTTCAATGTAATATATAATATAAATGTACAATTTATGAAATTCGCTGTTTGTTAACTTAATTCTTCCCCGTTTTCCCAGTTTTCCAATTTGCCTATTCTGCATTATACTCTTCAGCACTTTCATTTTACATATATTTCTTATATTATTTTTATTCATATATTTTACACACAATATTGGGGTTATTTCCACTATTTTCTTTTTTACAATTTCTACTTGCCTTCTTGAAATTTCACTCATATTATCATTTATTTCGCTATAAATAAGTGTAAAGTACAATCTGTAAAAATGCATTGACAGCGTTCCTATATATCTTCCATATCGTTTTCTATCACAGTACAGATAATGGAATGTGTTGCTAAACAGGTATTCTCTTATATTGTCCAATATTCTCCCCACATTCTTCAGCGCTACTGTTTGCCTTTCCCCCGAAAAAATGCACCCTCGGTATTGGCGTCTCTTCCTGCGGAGGCTTCCATAGCGGTTGCTACTATCACCGCTGCTATCACCCCTTTGCATGTCCTTCTGAACTGCCCTCTCTACAAACTCGTACCACCTCTTAGCAATCCCCTCGGCTACCATTCTCCCAAATCGCACACCTCCGTATCCCCTTTTTACACCACTTAACCTGTTACAAAACTGTGTCCCCTCGTTGGTATTATTCCCCTCAACCGTTTGGCCTTTCCCTTTCCTCGTTTCCCCTAGATTACTTTGCCCCTCCTTTTTCGCCCTTTCGATCCAAGTGTTCTTCACCGATTGCCACTTCCGATGTGAAGCTCTCCGTCCTCTAATGGCACGTAAATCCAAGTAAGGGATTGGTTTCTTCTCTATGACAGATGTGAGTAACAGTACCGTGGCACATATGTATTTATATATGTTAACATAAGGCATTATCCCCTCGAAATATTTTAATATTATCAGTAGAAAGTAGTAAAGAGTCTCATCAGCACAGTAATTAAACACACAATAATTATAATGTACAAGGAGAAAATAAAAAATATATTCTTCATTATTTTTTTTTTTTCCCTTTTCCGTAAATGCATCATGTTTCTCTTTTTCATGTAAAATAGCATTAATACCAACTTCATTTTTACTTAAACTTTTTATTCCAACATCTTCATAAGAACCCAAAGAAAAATTACCAAAAGAGTTTCCATAACTGTCATTGTATGAAACATGTTTCATCCTTTTTATTTTCTCTTTTATATTTAAACCGATATTAAAAAGAGCTTTTCTTTTTACCTTTTTCTTTTTCACTAAAAATAAATAATTTATATTATCACTAACATTGTACAAGTATTTTAAATTAAAAAGAAAATTAAAATGATAATGTTCATTGTCAAAGTAAGTACTTTTGTAATTTTTTATTTTCTTTAAAAATGTATACTTTGAAGAACTATGTTTTTTTTCTATACTTCTAAGAATTAATGCTTTATTTGTAAAGGAAAATAAACTCTTATCATTTATCTTTTTATTATACATACTAAACATTCGACTGAAGGAAGACACATTCTCTATCATGCTGCCCTCTCTTTCTCCTTCTCCTTCTTCTCCATCTCCTTCTTCTCTTTCTCTTACTACTCTCCTCTTCCTAGAACAGTTTTTGACAAACGCGCTGAAATTGTGATGAAACATCTGCTTGCAGTTAAAAATGTTATTACAGTAGTACTGCAACTTGTTTATATAAATGCTCAAGTAATTCTGACAGTTCTTCTCCACCTCACGCTTGTAAAACGGGTTTCTCTTTCTCTTACTTCGCAACAGCTCTGACAATAAATGGCCCATTAAAAGGGGGAAGTGAAATTTGACATAACGACGCATGGAACAGTGGCATTTGGAAAAGAGAAACTCAGAGTGATGCTCCTCGTTCACTTTTTTGACATTCGTCCCCTCGCACAAAATTACTCCCTTTTTTAATTCTTCTTTCCTGTTGTGCAATTTGCTCTCTATCATTGGTAGGGAACTCTCCTGGTTATCTAATGTTTCCTTTCCCTCACCAGTGGGGGGTTCTTCTTGTTCTTTCTTCTTGCCACTCACAGGATCGATGCTCCTCTCCCCCTTTGCAGAATTACTACCAACCTCAACAGAGATGCTACTTTCCCCTTTTTCAAAGCATACAATCAATTTAACATGGCTGCTCACATACAAGGGGAAGCTCCTTTTCAGTCCACATACAAAATGTATGTCCTGAATTCTTACCACATCAAAGGTATCCCCCTCCACCTCTTCCAAATTTTCCAAAATTTCCAAATTTTCCTCATTCTTTTTTACAACCACGGATCCTCCTTCTCCATTTGACGCATCGGCAGTACACATATCTTTAAAATATACATTCCCCAGACTGATAACGACCATCGAGCCTTCTCTCCTACTAGCACAAGCGCCCAACTGGTGCTGCAAAAAGAAGTTCAATCTGTGGTCGTTCTCGCGGACGAAATTTAGAACCGCAGGGGTGTGAACAGTGGAGCTTGCAAAAATGGCATCTACAATCAACGTGGTCACGTCACCGATGTAAAGGCAACCTTCGGACAACCGCGGACAAAGCAGGTTCTTCACGAAGAAGAGGCCACTATCGCTGACACAGCCGCGACTATAATAGCCACTACCGCTACCGCCACTACCGCCACTACCGCCACTACCATTACCACTACCGCTACCGCCACTACCGCGGATTCCTCCCAGGAGGAGGCCGGCGAAGTCTCGCCCCGCGGATAGCGACAGAATCAGTGACATGTACGTTTCGTATATGTACCATATTGAGCTGTGTATCACATAATCATTTCGATTAATGCATCGCTGTGGACGCTTGTTTTCTCCCCCCTCGCTCCCTTTGATAGCATAAAATAGGGCACTAAAATAGTGCTCACACAAATGTAGTAACCTGTACCAAATGTCCACTTCTCCCTTGCACGCGTTCTCCCTCGTTGATTCACGCACCTGTTGGAGAGTTATATTCGTCAGTTTGTTAACATGATGGTATATGTATATTCCTAGGTATGTCCCATCTCTCCTCATGAGCAAGCTTCCCGATAGAGCTAACATTTTTAAAAAAAGTAATCTGTTAATTGTTGTATAGTTTATCTCAATTAAAGTGTCACCCCTATTATCACTACCTCGATCATCATCACTCAGTTCATTTCCATCCATGAGGTTACATCCAAGATTGAATTCCAAATTACCTTTCAATCCCTGTTTGCTCCTTTCAATTTTCGAAATACTCTCATTTTCTCTTACGGTAAAATAGGGAAGATGTCTCCGTTCATCCGAAAACAATCTATTCCGAACAATATGTATGTCTATCGTATTTCTTACTATACTTAATATGGACAAATTATAAAAAACATTCTTTTCATCATTCGACATATATTTATGTACATGTTTTAAAACTTTTAATTTACCCATATAAGTGACCAAAAAAGAGATAACATTTCTGTAGTGACAAATCAATGAGTAATAACAAGAATTATCCTTCTTACGACTTAAAAGAAAAGTATATTTATCGATAAGAACATCTAAAGCATTATATGCATATTCATAGAAGCATACTAATAACTTTTCGCTATTTCTATTTTTTTTAATCCTGCTAAACATACAGATAATAAAAAATATATATTTTGACATTACATAAAATTTCCCTTCATTTATCATTTCGCACAATTTAAACTTGTATATGTATATTAGGAATAATAGAAGCAAGTACACATTACATAAGACATCCAGTTTATCATACGTATTTACCCACCTCATAGATATAAACTTCTTCAAGGTTAAAAATGTTAGGATGTGTACATAATACACAAAACTTTTTAAGGAAGAACTCTTCTTGTACTCCTCATTTAGTGATACAAAATATGACATGTGCAGAATAATGTAACAAAATCGAAGCTGAAGTTTGCTCAACTCAACACCATGTCGTAGCTCAGCTTCAGCTTCAGCTTCCAACTCAGGATGTGCTTCGAATTCTACCTTCCTCCCATAGTAACTTCTTCTCTTTCCTCTCAAAAGAAAACCTTTCTTAAACTTCCGCGCTAAAATATCCCCAAAAATTTGCAGCTGACTTAAGTACACCTTCAACACGTTGTTGCTATGCCTGAAATGGAAACAAAAATAATTTTGCTCATTTTGAGAAGAGGGCTAGGGGAATGCGTACATTCGAATTGTTTAACGAATGCGGTATAGGTTCAAACGATTGTTTAACGAATGGGGTATAGATTCATGCGATTGTTTAACGAATGGGGTATAGATTCATGCGATTGTTTAACGAATGGGGTATAGATTCATGCGATTGTTTAACGAATGGGGCATGGGTACATATAAAATATTCTCCTAAAGGGATTCACACACACATGCTACTATGCAAGTTCTTTGTTTTTATCAGTACGCTATGTGCTTTTCCTCAATTGTGTTGCACAGATAGATGAGAAGGCTCATTTTCCCTTTGCTTCCATTCTGTTTGCTGCTTATCAATTTAAATATACCACAAATATTTTCATCTTTCAGTGCCTAAAGAGGATGAAAAAATTTATTTTTACACATATGTATGTGTATCGATACATAAAATTGGTGGACTGATTACGTAAATACCTAAGTTTATCACGGAATGTACATGTTGGGGGCGTAATAATTATACATCACTGCCATCAAAAGTATGAGCATCACTTTATGTGAAAATAATAGCAACTCTTAATTGGACGTATATATGTGCATATGACATCAAACTTAAAGTGGATATGTGGCGCATACACTTGAGAATATTTTATGCCTTATATTTCGAAAGAAATTACGTTGTGCTTTCTCCCAATGGTATACTTCTTCATCTTCCTATATCTCCTTTCTAGTAGAAAAATGCTTAAAAGTGTACTGGGCAAGGGAGGCCTTCTTCTCTTTCAAATAAAAAAAAAAAAAAAAAAAAAAAAAAAAAAAAAAAAAAAAAAAAAAAAAAATTTAAAAAAAAAAAAAAAAAAAAAAAAAAAAAAAAAAAAGACAAACAAGAACGAACGCAAAATTAGGCAAACGGAAAAAACAAAAAAAAAAAGGCGAACCCAGAGCTTAGAGAAGGAGACAAAAATTAGCTGAGGACACTTAGGACGATAAATGCAAACTCAGAAGTTACAAAACAAGAGGATGACAAATGTTAATGGATGTTGAACATACAACACGGACGCATGAAGAGTAAAGGTTACTATCAAAGAGGAATACTTTTCAATGAAATGAAGGAAGGAAAACAAATGTAAGGAGCAAACGAAATTAATACGCAGCAAACGGTACATAAATTTTGTGACAAGACGTAAGGAGGTAGGGAACTACAGAATAGTGCTAGGTCAAATGCTTCCTTACGATTTTTCTTTTCTTATTAAATGGACCTCTTCTAAAGGGAGCTTGCGATGGTGATCTTCATTGGGGGAACCACTCTTTGTGTACTTGCGCGCGTGTGTAAAAACATATGTAGACATACAAGGATGGAAGCATACGCATGCTTATATATATTTACATCAGATTGCGTAAATTCCAGCAGCAAAAAAAAAAAAAAAAAAAAAAAAGGTGCAATCGCAAAAGTTGGGGGAAAAGCGGATGAAAATGCATGTAGGAAAAAAAAAAAAAGAAGAGACTACGGGTGAAAAACACGGTATATACATAAATAAAATGAAACGAATTAAAGCAAAACGAAAGCAAACGTCGCAGGTAACATATTCCTGTTCGCGTTATACTTTTCTGCGTTAGATGTAGATAATCCTTTTTCTGCCTTTTCCCTCATTGTCTAACAACATATGGCTGCATAAACGTCTAGATATTAATAACTTCTATTCATCACATATAATCATAATGTGCTTACTCCTCATTATTTAGTTCACCCAATCATTTAAATGCTTAGGAGCATAAAGCTGAAGTAGGCTTCGTTCGAATTCCCCCTCCTCCGTATTCTTTAATTTTATCTATAAATCTGATTGTGTGTTAAAAATTGCACCATCTTTACTCGCAAAATTGGAAAGAAGCGCAGGGGAGGAGGGGATGGTAAGTGTTGCAAATATACACGTACGTAGTAATGCACTAATGTGTTCACAGCTTCGCTGACTGGTGCACTGCCTGATGTGAACACTGACATGCCTCTTCGTGTAGACTATTCGGCCGCTTGTTTTCTCAAAACGCAAGCGCAAATTTTGTGTGCGCAAATAAGTACATGTGAACGCTTACTCACACAGCATACGCGTGAAGAGCAACAACTTGGGACACACCTAAGACGCCCAAACTTCTAAAAGTCAGGGACAATAATACACACAAGTTTGCAATTAAAATGGGACAAATACAAAAATTTTGATGGTCAACAAAAATTAACTAATGCACTTGATAAAGGAAGGAATAGGAGAAGGGGTAGGGAAATTCCTTAAACTGCTATCTTTCGGTGTATAAAAAACATGAGCTCCGTTTTACGTAAACGCATATGCATTTACGCGCGCGGACATGTACGAAAATATAAGGAGATAAAGATATATTCAGGTATATATATGATGTACGTACGTACGCATAATAGCATACTCGGCGCTATGCATACGTATTAACGTCTTTGTGAAAAATACAGCAATCGACGCATTGCAGTGTACATACCCATTTATAATTTGCTTGCAAACTCTTTTTTTTTTTTTTCTTTTTTTTGCGAAACATAACTACGTTACTTTTTTTTTTTTTTTTACTTACCAAAGAGCAGTAATTTTCTTTTTCTCTTCGTGACCATTTCTGCATGAATGTCGACAATGCGAAAGTAAAAACGACGATACACAAAAAAAAAAAAAAAAAAAAAAAAAAAAAAAAAAAAAAAAAAAAAAAGGAAA
>FLRD01000037.1:164768-183216 GCA_900088485.1 Plasmodium ovale wallikeri | reverse complement strand
AAAAAAAAAAAAAAAAAAAAAAAAAAAAAAAAACGCGCATATGAAGAACAAATTTAATTGCAATATATGACCTGGTAATATTTAAAAAAAACAGGAAATAGCTATTTTAACAGAGAAGAAAACGGCAGATATACTAGAGCACTCTTCGGAAGCCCACTCGCTTGCCTGCCTCCCTCTCTGCCGCTTTGCAGCTTTACCGCTTTGCCGATTCGCCGATTCGCCGATTCGCCGCTTTACCGCTTTACCGCTTTACCGCTTTACCGCTTTACCGCCTTACCGCCTTACCGCCTTACCGCCTTACCGCCTTACCACTTCCGTAAGCGCCCTTTACATGCATATATTGTCGCGAATTTGGCCACGCAACTGACTAATCGGTAAGCAGAAACATCCCCACGAACGAGGAGAGGCAATAGCAGAGAGGCAATATCAGAAGCAGCGATATAATGTCAGACGAGGGAGAGGAGAACCGAAATGACGAAAGCTTAGCGGAGGAAGAAAACTGCGATAAGTATGGCGAAAATGGTGAAAACACTGACGTTAGCGAACATAATAAGGGGAAAACCAAGAAGAGCTACGATAAGGTTGTAGAAGAAATTAAGAGAGAAAATGGAAACTGTCATATGTCTAAAATTAGCGAACCATTATTGAAAAAAAGATACTATAAATATTTTTTAAAAATGTTAGATTATATATACTATGCGAAAATAAGTGCAGGACATATAATAAAGACTAATGGAAAATTAGAAGAAAAAAAAAAAAAAATATTAAAAACACAGTTGATAGGTATAGGATTAAATGGAGTTATTAAGGCCATAAGGAAAGGCATACAAGGAATTGTAATTCTTGCAATTGATGTATTTCCAATAGATATCATATCTCATATCCCCGTTTTCTGTGAAGAACATAACGTTCCTTACACTTTTGTTACTACCAAAAATAAATTAGCTCATCTATGTAAACTGAAGAGAGCCATAACTTGCTTATTCATCTACAAGCCAAATGACAATTTTTCCCATTTTGAAAAATTAATAAATCAGTACAATTGCAAACAAAAGATTAAAAACTACGCCAAACTGTACGATAAACTGCAAGCGGGCCTCAAGAAAAATCACCCCTTCTTCCTCCCCATAGGGGCCACACACACTGCAGCAGCGGAGTAGCAACCGTAGTAGAAGCGAAGTAAAACCGCATTAACGACCGCAGGAGCGGCACCGGTTACACGCGTAAAAAACGCCTTGCGAAAAAACTTGCATACTTGCGTGTGGTGTTCCCATGGGCTATTTTTAGTAATGAGGATGGACGGGGGAGATATATATATATGCATTTTTTTACCTTTATATGTGGCACGAAAAGGGGGCATATATATATCACTCTTGTGTTATAGAGACGGCATCCAAAAAATCACTTTTATGTATGTGCGTGATTGATCACGTCGTCCTTCTGCACCATTCATTCATTTTTTTTTTTTTTTTTTAACCACGATATGACGTTAATTATATTTCATTTTTGCATCCCTTCCGTATATGAAATGTCATCTATTTTTCACTTTTCATATAAACAACGTATTAAATAAAGGTAAATTTGTAAAATTTAAAAAAAAATTAAAAAGTACATGCCACCTCTCCGGTTTTCACAGGCCATTGGGATGAATGAAATAAGGAAAAAATGAACAAGTGCACTGTGTGATATTGTTGTTGCATATGCTGATGTGTACACATATAAAACTGTCATGCGCCCCGCTCAAGTTCCTGATAATATATACCTCCCGTTTCGTCAAAAGAGAAATATAACTCCTAAAAGGAAAAGGAAATGGTTTACAACACAGCCCATACCTGATGATGTGGAACTTTCGCCATATTGCTTCATAGTGGCGTTTTCATGAGGATGTTCTTTCCACACGCCTCTTTCCACTTCCGACTCTTTCTGTTTTTCTTTGTCCTTTTTATTGTACATTTCTAGGTAGTTAAGAATGTTATGGTTACTGTCTGACCCATCTTCTGATATGCTATCCGATATAGAGGGGAAAAAATAGAGCCAATTTTCTGCAAATATTTCATTTTGCTCCTTTTGCAGCTTTTTAATATCATTAATATTTTCTATCTCTTCTACCAATGTCTCATTTAATGAAGTTATATTATGTAGCAATTCCTTTTTTATGTCTTTCAATTTAGAAGATTTTTCTTCTATACTATGAATTGATTGTAACCATGTATGTATATCGTTTTGTAGTTGTATTGATTTGTCCTCTAATAATTGAATTTCCTCAGAACTTTTTTTTTCTCTGTCCAATTTGCTGTTATTACTTATTTCTTCCATAACATATTTTTTCAGTTCGTCTTCTCCATTCAATTTACCAATGTGCCCCCCCTTGTCTTCTCCATTGATTGCTTTTTTGTGTAATGGACTTTTCCCGTTTTTTAAATCTCCTTGCATTTGCTTTAACAACTCGATATTTTTCTTCAACTCGTTTTCATGAAAATTGTGATGACCAATGTTTGCCTGTGTTTCCCTTCTCGGGATTTCTCTTTCTTGTCCTTTCTTCATAATATTTTTATTCATATGACTTTCGTTTTTTGTCCCATCTGGGAAAAATGAGTCATTTACTGATTTCCCGTTTCCATTTAATTTCAACTTGTTGCATAGGGCGAACAAATTGGTTGAAAGTGCGTTAATTACCAAAACGCACAAAAAGGGAAATCTCAAAATCATGGTGCACATGGGGGAAGGGGGAGAAATTGGGGGGAAATACGAGATAGCTAAATAGTGAGAGAGATTACCCAAATGATTAACTCTCTACGAGATACGCCTCAAAAGAGTGTCCTCCAAAAGGGCACCTCTTCACAAAAGGAATCCTTCGCAGAGGAAACTAGTGAGACACGTGAGAATCCTTCTATGCATTCGTTAACCAAACGTGTGCACTTAAAAATAAAAAAATTGTAGAGTCAGCTATTCTAATAATGGAGATTTTTTTTCTGCTGGAAATTTCGGAAAAATTAAAAATTACATGTTTGGTAAACTCGAAAGGCTTAACCATTTTCTACCTTAGGCGTAAGTATGTGCATGTCCGCGGGGGGGGGGGTGACGAAATATGTAAACTTCCCTTTATCGTGGTGTTATGGTTGTAGAAAAAATGAGGAGAGATAGAATTAAAAACAAAATAGTGCTTCCAAATTTTGTCTTCATGTTCAAAGGCAACTGATCTGCATTTCCTAGAAAGACACTGCAAATTCTGTTTGCCTGAACTGTGAAAAGTGGAGACATATTTTGTTGTCTACACACATGTGGGGGTTGTATGCATGAGGGCGCCTTTAAACGAGCGCTGCTGCGAGGGATGTTCCGCCTCGCTCAATTTTTAACCTTGGAGTTTGGCGCTATTTTTGCTGCTATTTTTGGCACTATTTTTGCTGCTATTTTCGACACTAATTTTGGCACTATGTTTGGCACTGTGTTTGGCACTGTGTTTGGCACTATTTTTGGCGCTATTTTTCGCGTTAATGTTAGGTTTAATCGGTTTGCCCGCAAGCGCAGCTGCGCTAGGACGTCCGATTGGCCAACCTAAAAAATGGAAGCAACATTAAAATGTTTGCGCTTGAGTGGGGAAGACGCGGACAGCAGTGCGGAAGTATGGTCTGGTTGTCTATTACACGTTTTGCAAATTTGCACCACCCTTTCTTTTTTTTGTTTTCCTTTCCCTTTGCACTTCTATGCAGGTACTTTGCATTGCGACTAAAAATTACCGCAGGTCTCATAAAATGAAAGAAAAAAATATTGGTATTTTTTTTTTTTTTTTTTTTTTTTTGAACAACGCCTTTACGCCTTACCTCTCTCTCTCACATCTTATGAAAATTAAAAGCAGCTTTTTTACCAGGCGATGTTATTTGTTCCCTTTACTTCCTTTTTTTTTTTTTTTTTACATTGCAAAATATGTCTTTTCCGCATGCAGCAATTTGATAGTCCGGAACTTTACCCCACGATGGGGTAAACTTTGGCAAAAATTTATTGTTATGATGTGCTACTAAAAAGCACATGTGCACGTGTGTGGGTAGAGTATATGCAAAAGATATGCAAGCATATGCAAACATATGCAAACATATGCAGATCAGAACATTCCTACGAAAATGAGCGCCCGCTCCTTTTGGTGAAGGGGATTATAAACTCAGCATTGTTAAAAAGAAAAAGTGTTTATTTTTTTATTTTTATTTTTACTTTTATTTTTACTTTTATCTTTACTTTTATTTTTACTTTTATTTTTAATGTTAACAAAAGGTTACGTAAAACACACGATGTTCAGTTAAAAAGACGTCTTTTGTTGGGTATACACGCACATGCCCATGCACATAATTGTGTATATTTTTACGTATACATGCACGCACGTACGCATTTATAAGTACCCTTTCCAAAATGGTATGGAACATTTTATATTTTTTTTTTTTTTTTTTTTTTTTTTTTTGTTCATGGACAAAAATGAATATACATGTAGACTTTTTTATATCAATGTCAAACGTGCGTTACCACAAATATTCCTCTTTTTCTTTTCTGGATACATATAATTACATTATTCTCCACTACAAAAAAAAAAAAAAAACTTGTATGTTTAGAATGCTTCAGAGGGGCAGCACGTATGTGTTCACATGTACACTTTTGCAATATATATATTTACACATAGGAGAACAACCTCGGTAAACCTGGGGCAAAACGGGATGGCATTGTCCCTCAGAAAATTTTGGTCTCTCGTTTATCTCACTTAAACGCATGCTCCCGTGCACCGTTCCTAGCGCTGTACCACCTACAGTTATGTTTTTCCTTTCACCTCTAAGTAACGGTTGGCTGAAAATTCCAAGCCGTACGTATGTGACATTTGGAGCTGGTGAAATTACTACGGGTGTAAAAATAGCATGGATGGGGCAATTTTCCCTAACGAATTGTGCATTCACATTATCAGTTTTCCCTCTTAATATTTTCTTTCTCATTTTTCTCTTCTTTTTTTTCTCCACTGTTTTCTTCCTCTTTCTTCGAATCTTTATTTTCGCTCGTTTCTGATTTGTTCTTATTATCATCTCCCTCCTCCTTGCTTTTCTTTTCTTCGCTTTCTTTTGCGTCCTTCTCCTCACTTTTCTTACCTGCATCGTCCTTCGTTTCTGTCTCTACCTTCTTTTCCTCATCTTTCTTATCCGTTTCTTCCTTTTCTGCTTCCTCCTTTTTGGCTTCCTCCTTTTTGTCTTCCCCCTTTTTGGCTTCCTCCTTTTCTGCTTCCTCCTTTTTGACTTCTCCGTTTTTGGTTTCCTCTTTTTTGGCTTCTCCGTTTTTGGCTTCCTCCTTTTTGGTTTCCCCCTTTAGCTCTCCCTTGTCGTCCAGTAGTTTCAGATTCACCTGACCTGCCTCATCGAACTTTTGTTTGAACAATTTTGCAGCCTCTGCTGTGTTAAATTTTAGAGCAAACTGCTCAATTTTGGGTTCCTCTGCAAAATCTTTAACTGTCCATGCATAAATTTTCTCACTTCCTGCATTTGGAACAAGCTTGCAATATGCCTCATTTGGATATATATAATGATTAGCTACAACTTTTAACGTTTTTTCTTGTCTCAAAAGAAACCTTATTATTCCTTTTTTCTTATGTAATAACAGTTTTGATTCCCCCAAACCTCTTTCTTTCCATTCTCCCTCTACCCACCTGTACAACTTTGACCTACCTGACCAAAATAAACTTTCGTCTTCTTCGCCTGTCTTGATTTCAACTTCTTTCAATTCAATCTGAGAACGGGATAGAAAGAACAAGGTACACATGCATGATAAATATATTTCATACACATTGGAATGCCTACAGATGAACTTGTAAGGAGACTAGACTGCAACCATTGACACCTTTGCAAAACAAATCGGCAGATGTGCATCATATCGCTAGAAATGTGCCACACGGTACATATGCACGCTTACATACACATGGAGCCGATTAAATTTTAATGTGGCATGTATTAGGAAAATGCGCAAACGGCTATTAACAGGTACCCAACCAAATGGGCACCACGTCCTCGTGTACACGTACATGTACATGCAACTGCTATTTTACCTTTGGGGTATTCCAGTTTCCTGTTGTTACTTCCTCTTCAGGGTTGTAATCGTTTTTGTCGTCATCCATTTTATGTATACGTAAATATATATATATATATATATATACTTCCTTACACGTTTTACCGTTTAGGGAAATTGGGACAAAAAAAAAAAAAAAAAAAAAAAAAAAAAAAAAAGGGGCGAAATGCTTTCCTAACAAGAAGGAGAAAATACTGTTTGTACACAGCTTCACTTTGTTTTTCTCTCTTTTTCTATATAGAGAAGAATAATTTTCTTTCTTTTCTTTTTTTTCCCCTCAAGGTGCAAATGCCGCCTTCAACAATTTCGTATTTTTAAAAAGAGCCTTAAAAATGGGTAATGAAAAACCAGGCTTGTGATTACTTTTCCACTGCGTGCACGAAAAGGTGATAAGGGCGGAAAGGAGCAAAAATGAATTTTACGTGAAAGTGGCTTTATTGCTATACATACGCAATTACATATTTATGCATGTACTTGTACATTTTTTACAATAGTGCTTCGCATTGTGTTACGTATATAAGTATCTTAATTTACGGGATTCCGCACGAGTATTCAGTTAGAAAGGTAACCATGTATTGTTTCGAACGTGCTTCGTATGTGCGCAATACCGTGCTCCGGATGTGCCTTCGTACGTGCTTCATATGTGCGCAGTACCGTGCTCCGGATGTTCTTAGTACGTGCTTCTTATGTGCTTGGTAGCGTGCTCCGGATGTTCTTAGTACGTGCTCCGGATGTGCTTGGTAGCGTGCTTCACGTTTTTTTCCCGTTTGGCACGGTTAAAAATTGTTCGCAAATAATGCCAACCGTGATGCGTGAACGTAGGAGTGCATGCTCGTATCTACGCAAAACTGTACTCCTATATGCGCACATTGGTACAAATATATGCAGTATATGCACAAGCTTCTTCAAGTTTTTGCTACCTATAAAGTTCACTACTTTGCAAATTCGATGTAGATTCCTCACCGCGAATGCTCGAAAAAAACTTTTCCAATCAAGAAAAAGGGAAAAATGGTGGTAAAAATAGAGGAAGGTGTACTAAAAATTAGAAAAAGGTTTACTAAAAATCAGAGGAAGGTTAGCTATAAAAAATAAAGGCAGGCTAACTAAAAATTAGGGACGGGTTAGCCAAAAACTAGAGGACACTTTGCGAAAGAGTTATCACGCCACTTTTTTTGCCACCCTTTGGAAACCCTTTTTATTATGGCATAAATTTCCCCATTTCATTTGATATACTTACTTGTGTACCCCATCTTCAGAAATGTAGGGGTGTATTTTTGCACGAATATCACTTAAGCCGTAAAATTAAAGAGTCAAAAAAATAAAAACAAAACGGAGCTAAATTTTGTAAAATCGTTTTGTGTTTCCTCTTTTTCTTCATTTTTACCACATTACTGTACCGCCGATGGGGAATGAAATTTATATATAAATTTTTCCTTTTTTAATGTTAAGGTAAGGGTACCTTTTCTTTTTTTCCCCCTTATCATCCATTTCACTTCTTAAGCTTCTTCCATCAATGAACTTACATACACAATTGAGCAACTTCGTGCAGCAAATGGCATCCTGTCATGTGTATCGAGTCGCACATAGAAATCAGCACCACCGCAACAGCCACTAGTAAAGTCCCTACGCGAGGTATGGACAATATGGGAAAACGATGCCAATCGCCAAGGATTATGCACCACTAAATGTACCAACTCACACAATAGCGTTCTCACCATTGTATGGCAAATTGGGAAATATGTAACATGACCTATAACTAGCCAATTTTATTTCGTTTTTTTCTGAATTTAAATATGCACTGTGCATACCTATTCCTGTACATTTATGATGTCCATTTTGAAAAAGAGAAAGGAAAAAAGGATCATTAAGCATGAATATCCTGCGCGCACATCCCGAGCTAACATCCCCTAGGTTGGAAGCGTCACTAGTCCATATACTGATAATTGTCCATTTCTTTTTCCGGGTTGTTACCAATTGGGAAAGACTCATAAATATCTATGCGAGTAAAATTCGAAGCAGAGGGAGGATAGGGGGCACATATATGCAGTAAAAAAAAAAGTATGTGTAAACGTATACATGAGTATGTACACATGCTCTAGCATCATTACATGAATATGTCATCCGTTTTGAAACCGCTTCTCACCAAAAGGAGAGGATACGATAAGGTCGTCGTTTACTATTAGTATGTCGGGAAAATATGCTTAGGTGATTGTGCTCGACATGTGTTTATCACCATTTAGTGTATTAACGTTAATGTGAAAAGGAAAAAAGGACAACCTGGCGAGTTGGATGATATACAAACGGGTCATTACTCCTATGGGGAAATGCACCAACACGCAAAGTGAATGTAGCAACATTGGACCCTGAATCTTTACGTATGCTATTTATTATTTATATCCCTCTCCCTTCGCATACTACGTAATAAGGTAACGCATGTGTACATGCACGGATAGACACTTACACATGTTATGATCACATAAGAAAACTTTTTAATCGCATTTCCTTTTTTTTTTTTTTTTTTTTTTTACATTTCTAAGCAAAAGGTAAAAACATTTGGTTTAATTTGTTTTTTACATTTTATTTCATTTTCTGTCATGTAAAGAATATTGTATTCGTTCTTTCCTAAAGTTCTCCATCCGACCTTTCCGTTTTATTTCTCCTTAATTGGCACATAACATAACTTCAATTTACCGCATTCTCCTTTACTATCTTTGCCCTTCTCTATCTCTCTCTCTTTTTTTTTTTTTGTCAGTTTTTCCCGTAAAATTTTATTCACCACTAACATTTCCTCTATTTTGATTTCAACTTTTTATGAACGTGTCAGGCAAAAAAAAAAAAAAAAAAAAAAAAAAAAAAAAAAAAAATTGAACACAATGGGTGGCGGTAACGACGGTGTTTATGGTCATGATTATCATGGTAGGGGTGGAAGTAACTCGCGCAACGGGCATGGAAATGTGCACATGCACACAGAAAGTACATCCCGTAATGCGTCCAGTAACAGAGAATTGGAAAGAGATAATGAAAGAGCTAACCTACTGTCGAGTCAGTATAAAGATAGTTTTCACATTGATGACTTGTCACGGAGGAATCATTACGCCGTTGGTGACACTGGTGGAGGTGACAATGTGGAAGGAATTTTTGGAAAGGGCTCCGATGGTGGTTTCTCAAATGAGAACTTGAAAACACTAAATTTGAATGATGTAAAGAGGGGAGTGCATGGAAGTAACGCGTTTTTAAGCAGTGCTAACAACGTGGGTTATTCCCTCGACTTTGCAGTTGAGGGAACTGTAGTTGGGGAAAAAATAAATACCTTTTCAGCTTCCCCTAGTGCTACAACTGTAACAACCGGAGTTACTGCTTCCCAGCAGGTGAATGGCATTTTCGAAAAGGCATATAGCATGAGTGATATGGGCAAACAGCATGGAAATAACATAAGTGGAAAAATGAACATAATTGATTTAAGTGCGAATGGAAATGAAGAAAAAAGAGGAGACATACATAGTGGAAATAATTCTTTCGAGTTATTTCCTTTTTTTAGAAGTCTCAGTGCTATTAGAAACAAGGTATTATGTTATTATGACGTGGACAATGATGTAATTATTTACAGATGTATGTGTGCATTAGTTCCGTACTTACAGGTAGACAAAACGTTCGAATGTCCTAACAATTTTAATGATATAGAAAATAATGTAAACCAGGAGGGTAATAGAAATATGGACACACTGAACAGTTTAGAAAACGAGACTTATGACGAAAACGAGCATATACGAAATATAAGTAATATACAAGATGCGTTTGATTCTTATGATAACAAATTGAGTGTTCTAAATAACCCAGATGTATACGGTTTTGTCTGGTTAAACATGTTTATAACATGTATAGTTTTTTTTCTATTCAATTTGAAAAACATTTTTTATAGTAAGGCATCATTCATTGATGTAGATACTTACACAAAGGACACTCAACTTATTCAAGATTACATTGAAACAAACAAACATACAATATTGTACAGCACAATTCTTTTCGTATATCTCTTTACCGTGTTGGTCCCAACAGTGGTACATGTTACTAATTACCTTCTCACCAAAAAAATAATGCCAATAAAATTATCGTTCCTTATATCCCTAATGAGTTACAACAATATAACCTTAATACCCGTTATCTTTATGCACAAACTTACAAGCATAGAAACGAATACTCCTTTTCTTCTTTTCGTTTGTTCTACTCTACGTTTTCTTGTCTTTCTTTTTTACATAATTACATCTGTTTTTTATATATATAAATATACTATGAGAATATTACGTAACAATTTTGCCGACAATATTATCCATTTCAATTACGCTATTTTTGCAATTTCTTACATATCTTTTTATTTTCTCCTAAGAAGTTACATATTCAACTATCTGTGAAGGGTAACCTCCGTACGTTTGCCTACTTAAATGTGTACTACTCGACAATACTCTTTCCTTCAACCTATATAACGCACATAGTCATATATGCCCATTTTGTGTGCATTTTTGCATTTCAAGAATTTACATCATTATTACGCTCACAATGCAAGGCTTCACCCGTTATTTCCCCACCCTCTGCTTTTTTTTTTTTTTTTTTTTTTTTACACAAAACTGCATGCATTTTAAAAGGATAAATAAATAAACATCAAAAGGTACGTAATTTTATCAGTTCTTTCACGTTTTTGCAAAAACTTGCTATCTATGCAATGCGTAACAAGAGAATACATAATGCTGCATTGATGTGATTAAGCGGAAACAAAAAAAAAAAGAAAAGAAAAGAAAAGAAAAGAAAAGAAAAGAAAAGAAAAAAACATTCACAAAGGAAGAACCAAGAAAGCCAGAAGAACGGACGATAAAATGCGGATAAACGTAAACAGGAGGATGTGCCTAGAATGGGGCGAAGATCCGATGGACATTTGGACACTGCCCAGTTGGACATTTGAATGTGCCGTTGCAGGGAAAGACAGATGAGCGCCCATCTCGGAGGTATTAACAAATTGGACAAATACATTATAACGCGGTGACGTAGACGTGTGCTTTGGACAAGGGTAAATGGACACCACTTGTACTACCAACTGCCTATATGTCATCGTCGAAGAATTTTACCTCCTCTTCGTTTTCCGTAACGACGTCATAACTGCTGTAGTATGTCCAATTTTTCCACAACTTTATCAGTAGGAATAGGAAGGCACACGATATGCATAAAATGAATATCACGAAAAGGAAAAGGAGAAAATAATTTTTTTCAAAACAGTAAATCTCAAGGGCAAATATAGACAGTGGGATGCAAGTGCTGCTTTCCCCTTTAGGGGGAGCCTCTCCCGAAACAGGCACATATTCCTTATCCTTCTTCTTCTGGCTCAGCCGGTAGTTCCTAATAACCGTGTCCAGGTCGAAAAAACTGAAAGAGGGGGGAGGGGGAGAGGGGAAATTACGCATATAAACATGCACACGTGCACGTATACATATGCCAAAACGCATATCGTATCATGCATTTTTGACATTTTTCTTATTACGCGTCTTTGTCGGAGCTCTCTTGTATGGAGTCGTCACGTTTAGCATCCCTCTGTCCATATTCCAGCAAAAACGAGGTGTTAACACTTTCCGGATGTATTTGTCGATTCCCTTCCTTCGATTCAGACATTACATTTTGTTTTTCCCTTACCGGTTCATAACTACTATTCTTACTCAACGCATTTGTGGAAATAGTTGAAAAGGAGAAATGCAACCGGTTCTCCTTTTCTCTACTCAGTTGATTATTTTCTTTTTCATCAAACAATAAAACGAAATTATTCTCCATGTGAGACATCTCTTCCGGGGGTAAAATTAACTTATGTATCTCTACATTTCCATGGGTATGCATACTTCCACTTCTTAGTTGCACCCTTTTCTGTTTTCCATCCTCCGCATAAACAGCTCTTCCTCTCAATTCTCCCCAAAATATAAGGTCAACCTGGAGTAGCAAAGAGTATACTCATTTGGACTTAGGCATGAGAATCATGAAGTAGATGACGTCTACCGTAAAAAGAGGAACATAGTTGATGCAATATTACGTTGCATAAGAACATCTCTCGCTGCAACGTGTTGTGTCGAGGTGGCACAAAGGGTGATATTATGGCCATCTCCCTGTTCATTTCTCATTTGAGAATTACAAAGAAAGGATAGTTCCTGTCCACGGGAACAGAGTTGTGGGGAAAAATGTCCAGAAGGATTGGGTTTTCACTCTTCTCATGCATAAACTCGAATATGTCAATCTCAAGATAAAAAGGAAAACTATATTTTTTGCTTATATGAACAAAGTCTTCTATTAATGCATGTGACAGAATTTGCAATGAATATTCTCCTTCGTCTAAAAATAAGCTAATACTCTCAAAAACGTTAATGGTATCATCTTTCAAGTTAACTTTTTCCTTACTACCGCTGCAAATGGGTTCACCATTCTTCCCCAGTTTTACTTCGAAATGTGCCTGGGTGAAGTTATACCCGACGCTTATCTTGAAGTAGCTTCCCTGCAAAAAAAAAAAAATAAAATAAAATAACAGAAAACAAAACAGAAAACAAAACGGAAAACAAAACAGAAAACAAAACAGAAAACAAAACAGAAAACAAAACAGAAAACAAATAAGAAGTCTCATTATCGAGGTGAGTGTCCCCATATTCACCGCTCTAATATGTGCGTATACATGCGGAAATATTAAGAGGTGTATACACTCTTTGGGATAAAGGCATAGCCATCCATGTTTGGACAACCTTTCTTTTACCTTTTTGATTGACAGGGGGTAGGAGAACAATTCCAGCGGGTTGGCATTCTTCAGGTAAACAATAGAAGAAGTGGTTATGAAAACATGATTATATGTTGACAATTTCTTCTGCTCAAAATTTATGCCATCATGCAGTTTTGCCTTAACAGTTAAGGTATCAAAAATGTTTTTTAAGTAACTGTTAAAACTATATGCATGAGAAAAGTGATGTACATCACTGTAAGAGTTTACTGAATGGAGATTTAAAATAAGTTGAAAATAATTACAATCATGGTTATTAGTTTTAATTATCATTTTAAAATTCGTATAAACCTTATATACAACTAGTATGTAATCTTCGTTTTCATTTGAGTATATTGGTGCCACATAAGAATTTTCCTCTTTCATATCCTCAACATTGTTACTCTTTCCTCCTGATCCATTTGTACCACTTTCGACAATTCGGATGTTAAAAACGTTGCGCACGTTTAAAAAGGAGTTCACATAATTTGCTGGTAAACCTACTACACGTCCCGTACCCTGTTGGTGACTCTCTCCCGGAAAACCTTCTCCCTGATCATTCCCTTCCCCTATCTCTGAATCCACAACAGCGAAAATTTTTAATATATAACCACCACTAGGTATTGTAAAAAAAATCTCCTGTTGGTAATCATGAATGAAGTATTTGTCAAATATATGGAAATACTTATTCTTAAATTTGGGAGAAATTATATTTTTACTTACAGTGATATCATTTTCTGTTGTGTTAACTAAATCGACTTTGTTAAACAAACTTCTGTACATACTTACATGACATGTATTATCCCTAGGAAGCATTTTTGTACCCTTATTGGAAAGCATTTCTGTTTCATATCCTTCCCAACTTGGAAATGTCAATAGTATGACAAAATCGAACATGACACTTTTTATATCACCA
This sequence comes from Plasmodium ovale wallikeri, assembly GCA_900088485.1. Taxonomy (NCBI): domain Eukaryota; phylum Apicomplexa; class Aconoidasida; order Haemosporida; family Plasmodiidae; genus Plasmodium; species Plasmodium ovale. Next base: position 169,441 of record FLRD01000037.1, on the reverse strand, counting down.
TTTGTCCACTCGGGAAAACGTAAATCAATCTCGTACTCTCCCTTTCCAAGGTTTGTACTCACAAAGTTTTTCCCTCCACTCGAATGGCTGAAATAGGAACTGCTTGATGTAACGCTTAGTTCAAAAGGGTATATAAAAAAATGATAGTGTGGCTTTATCTCCACGTATATCTGGGCAACATCCTCCACAGTAATGCTGAAAAGGGGGTATTTTCCCTCGTTGTGTTGGTCACTCTCATTGTGAAAGGTCTCTCCGCTGTGCTGTTCATGGTAACCATTTGTTTCCCTCCCCAGACAGACATAGAACCTCTCATAAATTAACATATTATCTGCATTTTTCTTCACCAAAATGTGTGTTGTACGTCCAGAGTAAACTGCAAACAATTTGGTTTTCACAATTTCATCGAAAAAAAAAGGTACACTTGCAACCTTTTTACTTTCACGAAAAATTTGCTTCACGCCAGAGCAATGTAGTTCCTTTCCGAAAAATAAATGTATCTCCTTTTGCAAAATGGGATCTCCCGATGGGGATATATCTGTAGCGCTTGTCGCGCCTTTTTCTTCCACGTTCATTCTGTGCATACCCATCACGGGAAAGACTTCTCTACTGGCATAATTTACCATTTTGTTTGCATGTTCTTGCCGATTGACGTAACCTAGTATGGTTGGATCCTCTTTATTAGAGTTCCAAATAACACTCACGTTAACATGAAAGGGAGAAGAACCTCGTTCGAGCTTTAACACATACAAACCTCTTTCCAAGTAGGTGGAAAGGTAAACATGTTTACCTGATAGAGATGCAATCTCTTTCGAAATGGAAAGAAAGTTCTCATGTACTTCGTCATACTGTATTCCGCTCTCCTTATCTAGTATACCTGTGCTCAAGCATTGATACATTTTCAATACCACAATTCCATTTTTTTTACTCAAGTAAATGTTAATAAAAACGCCATTATCCGCGATGAAAAGCATCGTGTCGTTATTAACCATATCGATGATATAGTTCACACTCTGGTTTACCATGACGGGAAAGACAGGACTTCTGAAGGTTACACCTCCCTCGATTGGAGGGGTTGAAGCGGTATCGATATTATCAGAGGAAGTATTTATTCTTATCCCCTCTTCTTTACCGTTGACTCCCCGTACAGACCTCAGGAGGAGATTGTTCAAGAGTAGTGGCAAATCTATCGCGCCATGGGATAACCCACTTGCTCCAATATTCCTGTATGCCTCCACCTCGTTGGTGTACACAAAGTGTAGATAAGCGTAGGGGCAATAGTTACTCTTGAGACTATCGCTTACATCTTCATACATGTCAATAAGGAGATTAAGAACTCTGACTCTACCATTCGAAAGGGTAAGTGTTAATATTACTTTATTTTTGTATGTGTAACTACTATGATATAGAAAACTGTTTGTAATATCTTGAACTCTTAATTTGATGGGTAAAAAGTTATTGTGAAAAATCAATTCAATTTTTAACATAAATGGAGAGGATTCCAAGTGAGTTGCTACTCGGGGTAATATAACCTTTTTTGATATTATTTTTTTGGAAAATATGACAATAAACATATTTTTAAAAAAAAAATAGGAATGTTCATCGTTGAATAGAAAAGAAGTGGGATCTACCACTTTGACTCCTTCCTTTGCCGTGCTCATCTCGTTGTAAATGCTAAAATCGTATACATCATTACTTTGTGATGGGTCATTGCGCAGAGCATTGCTAAGCGGAAGCTCCTCTGATCTGGACACATCCTCAGTAGGATTATCAAAAGCGCATCTTTCCAACGAATTCAAATGGTAAATATATATTTGCAAGTAGAAAAAGGAACTTGCATCTTTCTCACTCTGCAAGTTAAACTCAAAAACAACGTGATACTCCCCTTTGGTGAATGACTCTACATATAAATGGTTATACCCATCATGTATTTTCTTCTGCTCACTATTTAACAAATAGATGTAAATAGAGTTTTGCGTAAAGCAATTTATTTTTACAATAGAATTTTCCTGCACGTAAATTGTGAGAACGTGTTTTTTGTATGATGGAACATAACAGAAGTTCGCAAAGGAATACGCGTCATATCCTATGATTAACTCTGGCAAGTGAATAGTCCTCTGAACTATGTTCCTTCCTTGGGAATCGTCCATCGAAGAATGGGTCTCCTCCCCTACAGTGTGATCTTCTCCCCGTGGTGTCTTCCCCTTTGTCTTCTTACTCCCCAACACAAGGTCAACATCGACAAAGAAGAAGCCGCAAATCTTCTTACCCTCGTAGTGCAAACTGGGAGCTAGTAGGTACATGCGAAACGGCCCCCCAAACTTCAGCCCATACTTTGCAACGCCTCTCGAGTTTTTATACACATAATAGTAGCTATCTTCCCCCACTGATTCTGTTATCACTAGGAAAATGTCTACAAATGCGGAGGCATTAACTGTCACGATGATCTCATCCACCACCTCATCGATGATATTTTCGTGAAGAACAACGAAATCGAAGTTTTCGAAAAGCGGGTTATTCAGCTCCCACATAGTTTCGTACACGTTATGGGAGATTGTCCTTGATTGTTCGGACGACGGTTCGGTAAGTTCATGTTTGAACGGCTTCTCCCCCTCAGCGATTCTCCCCTCAGCGATTCTCCCCTCAGCGCTACTCCCCTCAACGCTTCTCCCCTCAGCGGTACTACCACCTCTTCGCCCTTCCCCCCTGAGGTGGTAGTAAATGAGGTCCGTGAGCACGTGCATTTCTCTACCACAGGTGTGCCGCTCCTCGTAGATATGGAGGGGGAAGATAGCCAAGTGCACATCGTTCGGTTGACAAATGGAGATATAATCATTCATGGCAATCCGTAGATCATACTCCCCCTTGGGTAAAACACAGTTTATGTATACAACATTCTGTAGGGCAAATTTCTTTAATCTGTGATCCTTACTATACTTTTTTTTATCCCCAAATATTGTGTTAAAATGGTAGTGCATAAAAGGGGCTTTGTCTTTAGATTGGAAGCTAAAAATATTGTACTCATTTATATGGTGTAGATAGTAAGTGTTGCATACATTTTGTGTAGAGTTCCCCTTCAACAAATTAACATAAATGTTTTCCAACGTGGTAGTTAGGGTAAAATTAAAAAGAGAGTCTTCGCTAATGTGTATGTGCACTTTTTCTTCTTCTCTGAATAAGTTAACTGGGTCAAAGTTTAAAACATAACTATCATTCAATTGTATAATTCTTCCATAAATAACATATTCATTGTTTAATTCTGTGAAGTTGCATCTATGTTTGTCTTTATCTTTACATTTTTCCATTGAAAAGGGAGAAATTACATTGTCATTTTTATCTTTATGTACTTCAATCTGTACAATTTTTTTTATAAAAAAAGAATTATGCATGCATTCACTGTTGAAGTAATCTTTGACATAATCGATAAACGATTGATCTTTTAAACTTTTTACAACGGAAAATTCCATATTGAAATGAGTCTTACTATTTAGTTTATATGTCCAATCATTTATTGTATTATTTTCATAATTCCCTTGATCTTCCTTTATATATTCTGTCAACTTGTAAAATATTTCAAATTTGTACATGTAATTATTTTCCAATAAATAATGTATATATATACCATTTTTCGTAAAAATACTTTTTACACATTCTTCTGAACATGTCATATTATTATATGTATGTTTTAATACACTATCTATATTAATATTGTAAAAATAATTTTTGTTTAACTTGATTTTTCTCAACTGCATTGAGAAATTTTTCTTTTTTGTTATCTCTCCATTTAAAAAGGAAAAAAAACTTATGTTACATTTTTTATCAAACTGGGGAAATAATAATACACTGTATACAATTACATATTTATCGCCATTATCATCAACATATATATCGTTTTCACTATCATCTGGTGTAAAGTAAAAATCGTCATTTGAGGCATAGTAATAGTTCTCCCTAATTATAATATAACTTTTATCGTGCATTGGTATTTTCCTTTTTTTCTCCTGGAGGACAATCATACCATTTTCGTAGTTTGTAATAGGAGCCTTTCCTATATTTATATCTAACCCTACTTTTACACATGTATCATCATTAAGAGGTTTCTTCAAGCGCATAATAAAATAAAAAATTCTCTTTTCCAATGGGTTTATATTTACATCCTGATCTATAAAATGGACAAATTTTATTTCCCCTCCAATAACTTCACGTCTTAGTATCATAACATTTTTTTCTCGATGTTCATAAAGTTCGACATTCTTCACATAAATACTATAGAGGTTAAAATTTACAAATGTTTTATGATTAACCTTTTCAAAATATAGATAGTTAACATCCCACCTTAATGAGTAATAATCTGAAATGTTAATGTCCCCAGATATGTTCCAATATTGTGGGGTGTTCAAATAAAATGGTACCAAGTCCTCACATTGGCTTCTTCTTTTTATACTGTCATCCCCAAGATTTCTGGGTATCCCTCTCCCAAATGGGAAAAACAAAACGCAGAAGGTGATACAAACAAAAATGATAATGAGATGGAAAAAAACGGCGTAGCACAGTACACCAATACGGGAGATTCTATTCTCCCGCTTTGCCATGTCCCTCCGTGCTTACCTTGCTACCCGGGTTACTACTACCCGCAAGTGCACATACGTTCAAAAATGGGGGGGGGGGGGGGGGGG
>FLRD01000037.1:0-164750 GCA_900088485.1 Plasmodium ovale wallikeri | reverse complement strand
GGGGGGGGGGGAGGGCGCAAGGTGAATATTCATCTGTGCCCAAGAGTGGACGAGCTGACTAGAAAACCACCTATGCTCAAGGAGTTCGTGCTGCAGCGCTCCAACAACTCTCGTTTTGAGCACCACTCATTCGCTCGGCCTTCCGCCAAAATTTTTCCCCGCTCCCCCCCCCAGGTTGTTAACTCTGCCGTTAGCTCTACCGTTAGCTCTGCCGTTAGATCTGCTGTTTGCTTATGCGTTCTTTTGGCTCCTCCCCCCTTATCCTCTTCTCCGCTTTTCGTGTACTGTTAGGCTCTCATCGCGAGGGTGGGTGCGCGCAAACAGACGTACGGCAAAACAAAACAATGCAAGATGAAATAATAAAAAAAAAAAAAAAAATCATCAAACAGTTATTTATACATAGGTCCGTATGTTTATTCATACATGCCCATTTTGTGAACAAGTGCAGGAGGTACATTAATTTATTTGTACTATTATTTTATTTTATTTTATTTTATTTTATTTTTATATTTGCGTGTACATCCGTTTATTCTGCCGTTTGGATTGTTCGCGTGGCGCTCCGTTGAAAGGAACGCATGGTTTTAGCCCTTTAAGAGAGAATAAACTGCGCACATTTTGTTTTCACATTTCCATAAGGGAATACAAAAAAAAAAAAAAAAAAAAAAAAAAAAAAAAAAAAAACAAACAAACAAACAAACCTACATTATTTCGACGGTTAGATACTTCTTCGTGTCGTATGGCGGACCTGGTTATCCCGCGATTTCCATATTTTACTGTGCCTTCCTTGTATCATAGAAGAGATTGCATTTTCCCACCTCTACGTTTTTTTTTTTTTTTTTTTTTTTTTTTATAACAATAACAAAAGGGAGAATGTACCTTACGCATGTGCATTTTTGCAAAACAGAGGTTTTTCAAAGTTCCCCCCATCACCTAACACATGTTCAAAAAATAATAGAGTTACTCCACCGCATTGCTAAAGGTGTAGCGAACATACGAACGGTAGCATATACAAAGGTGTATACATGTCTTCATAGCGCAAGGGAAGAAGAGGATTTTGTGTAGAAAGGAAAGGCGCAGTAGGTCTTCGTGCTTAGTTACTCTTTCTCCTATTATAAACCTGGAAAGACGACAAAATTGAACAAATCTATACTCCCACCCACACCCACACACACACATAGGACTTTCTAACTATCAAAAATTGGGAGAAACATAGCAGCAGATGCTTATCAAGTAGTACTTCCGTGTAATCATAATACATAAAATACGCAATATATTCAAATATAAAAATTGCGACAGATGTATAAAGGGAAATGGTGCAGAACGACAGAAAGGATATTTCAAGATGGCACGTTTAACAAAATGAATAGGTTATTTTAAAAAAAAAAAAAAAAAAAATTGGAAATAAAAATTGGCAGACGGGAACGCACGTCAAAAAAAAAAAAAAAAAAAAAAAAAAAAAGTGTACTTTCTGTGTGTCCCTTCACAAAAGGCCCACGTCTCCCTCCCCCATTTCGTCGTTCCCCCATTTTAGGAGAAAGCTTACATTTGAATGTGACAAACTGAATTCCTTTTTTGAAGATGGCATTCCAAACTACAGTTTGGTTGAATTGATGGGAAGTCCTGGGAGTGGGAAAACGCAATTTGCACTAACATTATTAGCTGAGCAGCTTCTAAAGACTTATGAGGAGAAGAGGGAAAACATTATTTTTTATATTTACATTAACAGAACCTTTCCTATGGCGCGTCTCACCGAAATTGTTGAGAGTAAATTGACAAAAATGGCAAAGAAGGGAAGAGATCCAAACCATTTTCCTCAGAACAGTTCAACTCATTTAAATGGTTATCACGAACGTGAAGGATGCGAATTTTATGAAAGGAAAAGTCAAGTAGATGAATTTACCTCCAAGGTGCATAGTACCCATATGGAAGGAGACAACACATTACGAAATATACTCAAAAATTTGTACATTCAAAAGGTAAATGGTTATATAGAATTGTTTACCTTATTACAACGAGACTTTTTTTATATAGCTAAGTATTACAAAATATCGCTACTTGTTGTTGATTCATTTAACTGTATTATTAATGACAGTGCTAACTTTAATAGTTGGAAAAAACAAAATGCTTTAAAAGAGATGTCTATAATTTTAAAACAAATTTCTTACCAATATGATATGTTTATTTTTGTAATCAATACATTACCTATAAAAAAAAATCATGCAGAAAATTTGTTCAACAGTTTTGATTGCTTTACTAATTCATTTTGTTCAAATACAATTATAGCTTTCACAAAAACGAAGGAATATAACAACACTCATAGAAAAATAATTGTCAAATCGTCTGACTTCTTATCAGAGTACAAATCTCTTAATTTTGAAATAACGCATGAGGGTTTCACTGCTCTGTAGGTGGGAATAAACTCAGGATGTAACTTCATGTCATTTGTCCTTTACCAAAATAACAACCCCCTCCAACATATTTCCCAAAACAAAACTTTAATTTTATTCCACTCCTTTAAGGGATAGTATCATCTCTACTACTTTATTTATTTCTCCCATCTCCCTTCCCCCCTTTTTTTTTTTTTTTTTTTTTTTTTGTAAAAGAACAGATACCCTTTTGTCCCTTTGTAGTGGAAAGCTGGCCGTACTCGTAAAAACACACGAAATATTACACACATTGCGAAAGACAGGTTGGGTGTACCCATTTGGAGAAAAAAAAACCAAATTCTATGATCAAAATGGTTTATGCACAATAGGCTGTTTTGAAATGATGTTTAAAAAAAAAAAAAAGAGGGAACTGTATATGATGTTTAAAACAAAACGTTTACACGAAAAATGTAAAATTTCACGAAAAGGGAAAGAAGAAATGGGGAAATGAAGAAGGTACAAATGGTGGCACGCATGGCAGCACGCATGGCAGCACGTATGGCAGCATGTATGGCAGCACGTATGGCAGCACGTATGGCAGCACGTATGGCCACAAGCATGGCCGCAAGCACGGTCGAGGAACGGGCGCTCGCGCGACACGACGCTGTTCAGTGGTTCATATCGGAAGGCGCTTGTTATTTACAGTGTAATCTACTAGCTGCTTTATGCCTGGGATCTCTAGGAGGAAGCTGAGCGGAGAGTACTTTACAAAATCGATAATGTTTGGTAGGAAGGAAAAAAATAACTTATATATTCCATAGCTTTGAAAAAGGAACCCAATAAATGTTTTACTTAAAATAATTAAAAGAAAACCAAAAAGGAAACTAACACTACCTGCTATTTTTTTTCGGTTCATAAAAAACTTTACAATTTTTGCTATTCCAACTAAGTAATATAAACCCAAAAAAAAAAATAAATTCGAAAAACATAAAAAAAATTTATCAAACAGTAAAAACACTCCTATAGATCCTGTTACAATTCCTAAAAAAAATAAAAGCAGTCCAACTGTCTTACTTTCATCCAACATTTTTTCTTCTCCTTTTGCATTTACAATGACTTTTTATTTCGTTTATATTGAACTTATTTTGTTTATTTATATTTCTCAATATATTTTCCATGGATTTCCTCTTTTCTGCACTCCTCCTCTTCATGCTATATACTCTACACTCACGGTTTATGAACACGCGTGCATGCAGGTCTTTGCACGGGGATTCGTATGTACATATATACATATACGCATATAAATGGGTACACTTCTTTACATAATTCTCCTTTTGCAACTTTTTATTTATGGCTTTTCTTCCTAGTTTTAAAGTTTTACCAGACAAGTATAATACATGCGCGATACACGTTAGTAATGATGTCCTTTCAAAAGCCCTGTAGCAAATTCGGTATAAGAAAGGATTCCCTCCACTGGCAATTACAAACAACTCCTCATTATACGTAGGGGTCACCACGCGTCCCTGTGCCTGTTCCCCTGCGCGTAAGTTTACGTGTGTGCATTTGCGCACGTGCGTGTACGCTTGTACTTTTGCAAACGTACGTTTGCGCTTGCACTTTTGCGAACTTACGTTTACGCTCGCGCTTTTGCGAACTTACGTTTACGCCCGCGCTTTTGCGAACGTACGTTTACGCTCGCGCTTTTGCGAACGTACGTTTACGCGTGTACATTCACCCGTGTTTTTTTACTTTTATTTTTACGTTTTTTTTTTTTTTTTTTTTTTTTATTTAGGTAAACTGATATTTTTACTACTTTTTTGAGCAAAGAAATATAGCTTTGCTTTTTTTTTAAAGGCCTCGATTTTGCATAGCTCCTACGAGCGATATGCAAGTAAGAAGCGGATAGCTTCAATTAAGTCGAACAAAACTCGCGGCGTACCATTATAGCGTTGGTATTATATCACAGATAAAAAAGGAAAAAATTAACTGCTTTTGTGTAAACAAACGTATATGCGTATTTGCCTGTACTGTGCACATTTATCTGTACATGTATACACTTATATATGTGTATATAAAGGGCAATGTTTTGCAGGTCGGTAACTTTGCTACATTCCATTTCATCCCCTTTTTTTAAACATATTTTTAAGCGGTAAATATTCCTGCATAATAACATCTCTTATACCGTGTCCTTTTCGCCAGTTGACAGAGTACCCTTTTAAATTAATATACGCTGCAAGAATAGTGCACCAGCGCACCGATGCATCCGTGCAGCCGCGCAGCTGTGCAACCGCTCAACTGTGCAACCGCTCAACTGTGCAACCGCTCAACTGTGCAGCCGCGCAACTGTGCAACCGCGCGTTAGCGACATACACTTTTCAGTTTAAAAAAATTGATGCAAACCTTTTTATTTTTATGAACATGTAATGTAAAATATGAAATTTACCTGCTTGTTTCCCTTTTTAGTGAAAGTGATCGAAACTGCAAAATAAAAATTTCAGAATTGGCAATGGTTTAAAATGTTGTAAACATAAATGGTGCTTTAGTATAGCCCCCATTCCGCATTATGCACATGAATGTGCGTATATTAAAAAGTGTACACCATATACGTAAATATGGAAAACGATGTATCTGACTATTATATGTGGCTTCTCACATTTGTATATACTTCACATATAATGTGGTGATTACTTTTTTTGCTTTTATATAAAATTGGTAATCACCATTTTTTTTTTTTTTTTTTTTTTTCGTTCTACGATATTGTACTGTTGTGCGTGTTCCGTTCAGGTATGAGATGGCAGATTGGGGTTTCTATCTCTAAATCTCCCCATGCACACCTTTAAGAGTAACCTTCCGTTCTTACCTTAAAAAAAAAAAAAAATAAAATAAAATAAAATAATAAGAGGATTCATACCCTTTGCAGGGATAGCAATGTACTATACATAACTCGGTTCGCATAAGACAAAATTATGAATCACAAGAGAGGTTTCTTCGAGATAGGCATTTTTTTTAAAAAGCTACATATTAGGAAGACCAATAACCTTTATATGGCATATTACCATAAGGTATCGTAGTTTTTTTTTTTTTTTTTTTTTTATACCAAAGCAAAGTTTTTATTTGAAAGGATGGGCAAAAAAAAAAAAAAAAAAAAAAGAAGGAAAAGTATACTCCTCAGTTAAGGTGAAATTTTTTCCAATACACATATGCATTTACATTGGTATAATCTTCGTACATACACATGGTTGACAAAACAGCATGATACGCATAATAGTATCCTCCATATATACAATGGTTACATGTATATCTTTATCCCAGTTCGCTTACCCGTTTATTGTTCTCAGTACTGATAAATAAACAACTTTCTAATAGCATCAAATCTTCTTTTCACGATATAAATATTATTCGCACATTCTAATATGTAAATGTATACATTGTCATGTCCATTTTTCCTTATGTATCTATATATTTCCTTATTTCCATTTACGGCTGAATTCACAAAACATAGTTGCAAATCTCGAATCAGTGAAATCTCCGAGTAGTTAAATAATATCCGATTGTGTTCTACTGTGAACAGTGCATATATAACATTTCTGCAATTGTAAAACTGACCCACCTTTGCAGCTATCTTGTCTTCATATTCTTCAGCTAGTCTGCATTCACCAAATCCATCGCATAGCTCATCTCTTAATTGGATGTTTTCATTTTTGCGAAAAGCTAATTGCCTATTCAGGTGGACCAGGTACTCATTCAAATTATCTCCCTTTGGCTCTTCGCCTCCCAAAAGACCTTTTTTATGTTCATTACTTCTGCGAACATTTTCTACCTTTTCCTCTAGTAAATTCTTACCTGTGGTGAGAACAACGGTCAGCGAATGTACACAAGAGCGAGTGAGTTCCATGGAGAGGCTGCAGCACGCATTACTATCGCACAGGTCGATGTGTGTATAATGCTTAAATTTCACGGCGAAGGTGTGCAGGCACACACTTGGCGAGCAAAAATTTCCCTCATTTGAACATAAATAGGGGTGGACACAAAGAGGGATACGTTTTAAGAATGCCCCGTTTTCACGTTAGGCACCTTCTCATGTTCGGAAGAAGAGAAAGCATATCACTCTGAGTGTGAGTGTACTTTGCTAGGTTTTTGCAATGTACTACTAATTTTTCTTAGTTTTACATCTTCTCTCTTTTTACCAAAAATGTGCAACTGTTGAACATGTTCAGGATATTTCTCAGAATGTAAAATAACGTCAACATATATTTTTATGAGTCTGTCAAAGAACTCTACCCCTTTTGCGTAATGCATGTTGTTAATTAGTGTATAGTTCCTATGTCGATGTTTCTTCCCTCCGCTGACTTCTTTGCAGGGACTGCTGTTGGTGATTAGTGTCTCAGAGCCGTTGCCAAAAAAGTGCGGCATTTCCCCCTTCCCGGAGAAAAAACGACCAAATTGCCTTTTCCAAAGCGCCCTCGCCATATACAGCTCTCAAGCTATCACGCGTGTCTCCCTTTGCGCCCGGGTACGCAAATGGAAAACCGGTGCAGCGGCAAGGCGGCAAAGGGGCAAGGCGACAAAGGGACAAAGCGGCAAAGGGACAAAGCGGCAAAGCGGCAAAGGGACGTCGTCAGAAAATGCAGGGTAATGTCAGCGTGAGCTATACTGGGATAGCGTGGTGCTTATATCGCCATTTTTAGTTGCTTCCCATTGCCCCGCCGCATTTGTTCAAACGTGTACGAACATATATATATATATTCGCATGTATGCTCAATTTTTGTTTTGCGTTTTTCTTAAAAAGGGTTACATGGGTCTTATAATAAATTCCTCCTTTTTAATCTTGACCTTTCTATTGAAGTTCAGTTTATTATCCATTTCGTCAATAATTTTTTGGAATCCTTTATTTTTCTTCTTGAGTTCATGCAATTCCTTCTTTAAAATTATACTGTTTGGGTAAAAAAAAAAAAAAAAAAAAAAAAAAAGTGCTTTTTATTTCCTATATAAAAATGATCACATTTTTTGCATGTACATGTGTATACAAAATGTACGTAACGTTCGTTCAAATGATATCATCCGTAACGTACATATCTAAGATAGCCTTGTTCTTCCTTTTAAAAAGGTTCTCTAACAGATGCGCCTTTTGTTCCGTCTTCTCTTTTTCGCACTCCTACAAAAGAAACAGCAAGGACAAGCAACACAATACCAGCACGGTCAGCAAGGCGGTTACGATGGCGGTTACGATGGCAGTTACCATGGTGATTACCACGAAGGGCATCGCTACTGGTACTCTGCCATTTAATTACCAACGGTCCCTCAGGGAGGCTTTCGATAGGGACATCCTCCTTTTTTTCACCCAACAGCAAACGGCTAGAAAATAGCTGCTCCCTCTCCGTCTCGTAATTCCTTAAAAGCGAAAACGATCACAAGATAGTCTACTTTATGTCACAAAGGGGTGTTAACAAAATTTACATTTTTGCTTTCACTCGCGTTCCATTTTGTACACACGCGTGATGACTATGTGGGGCCATTCAGCACAGTAGGAGCACCTGCATAGGTTGTTTGTTTTTATCAATCTGTTCGCAAGGGAAATATTTTCTTCCAGTTTGTTTATGCATTTTCTCGAATTGGTGGTTATGTCTATTAGTCTTTGCTTATCGTTGTGCCTGAAGATGGTATGTAAAAGAACGATTTTCCGTTTTTTGCCCGTTTTCTGCCCATTTTGTGCCCATTTTCTGCACGTTTTCTGCCCGTCTTCTTTTACGTGCACAACGAAAGTGTTCTACACATGAGCACCCTTTGGCTGATGCTATCATTCTATCTGCGCGTTTACTTGAGCTTTTGCAGAATTAATTTTATGGCACGTATGTGATTAAGCAGTTGTGTCTTCTCTCCTTTCAGTCGTTCGATTTGCATTTCGTATATCTTTTGTTATTTTCAAAGGGTAATGATGAGAAAAGAAAATTGAAGTTGTACTGAAGTGTTTATTTGTGCATCTATATTGTGTTAAGGTGAGGTCCGGAGAGAGAGGTATATCAAAAATACATCTCTAACTTTCCATAATTCTTGGAAACATTTTATTCCCTATTATAGATAATGCTGACCTTAATTTCATTTTCCAGTTTTAATTTCCAGTTACCAATCTTCACTTCTAGGTCGTGCACCTTAATACAGGTGAGCGAAACGGAGAGAATAATTGACATATGTTCACACAAAAAGGGTGAAATAATGAGCCTAATGGGAGAGGTAGTTGCAGCGTTTTTCTTTTCCATCTCCATTTTTTTTTTTTTTTTTTTTTGCGAACCTCTTTCTCCTTGGATAGTAGGCTCTTTTTTATCCTCTCGTACTTCCCTTTCACAGAATGGTAAATTTCACTCCCTTCGTGTAAATTTTTTTTGTTTTCCACCAGTAGGTTATTAAAAATCCTTTCATCTTCGTCTTTAAATTTGTCAAACTTGTAATTCGATATATATCTCTCGGCTATGTAGTTTTTGTAAATTTCATTCATCATTTCTAATTCCTCTTTCTTTAGATTCCCTTCTCTCGTCCGTTTGTTCTCTTCTAACTTGGGAAGGTGTTTGTGTGTGGAGGGGGGGGGTGGGAAATAGCCAAACGATGTGAATCCAAAGGGGAAAAAACAAGTTGTTAAAGACTGTTACCCCGAATATATATCGGCGAACAATCGCGTCTGAATCCCCGGGGGATTCACAGTACGGCGTAACGAACCTGCTTGTAGAAGAGGTTTACATTATAAATTATGCTACTTCTGGTTTTTAATAAAAATTTTTGATCTTCTACAAAATTGGCAAAGAGCTTTGACACTTCTTCCTCAAAATGTTTCTGCAGACTGTTCATATTTTCCCTATGGATATCTACAAGTACACTTAGTTTGCTATTTTTTAACTCGTCTATTTTTTCTAAAATAATGTTTCCTTCCAAATCATCGTTTAGGAATAGGAGCAGTTTGTCATTTATGTTTTTGTTTATTTCGTAGTTGTTCATATCTTCGTCGATGCTCCTCTTGAGTTGCTTTAGCTGGTGTAGGAGAACCGCAAAAAAAACGGCGCAAAAAGGGGTCAAAAAAAAAAAAAGAGTAGAAAGGTATCACCGAAAACGGGTATACACTAGCGCAGATGTGCCTACATTCTGTTAGGACATCGAAAATACTCATTTTGTTCATGTCCCTATGTGCCTTCCCCCCCTTTTTTTTTTTTTTTTTTTTTTTGAGGTTGCACCTTTAAGCCCCTCAGAAGTTCTATCCATCGAAGGGTTGTTGGCGCTTTGTCATTTTTCTTTTCACCTAAAGGGGTTTTCTTTAAAAAAACGAGTAAAGGTGTAAGTCGTAATGGCATAATGTAATCACGTGCATACACACATGCATCAGTGCGTGCACAGGAGACCCGTTCGCGTAAACCACGTTTTCATTGAATTCTGACTGTCGCTCCGGTTGCTGCCTTTGTTTTCTTATTTAGCGCGTTGGGTTTCTTTTTCAACTTTTTAACATCCTGTTTTTTTGGCGCGCTATTTTTTATCATTTTTTATCATTTTTATCAGCCCTATTTTGAACGTGGAAAATCGTTGAAGAAAGTCGCTATGCTGTTGGAACCACACCCACAGCAAGGGGACGACACAAAAGGTATGTTACTTATTATGCACATTGGGTATAAAACAATATTATCTATATATTGTCCCCCCTCTGTTTTATCTTACAAATGAGGCACTTAAGTCTCAAAAAAAAAAAAAAAAAAAAAGACAGCTACTTTTAGATTTAAAAGGAAGCAATATGCATGAAGCAGCAATATAAGAAATGCGCTTTTCGCGGGATGAATTTCCCAATGCACAAAAGAGAAATGACATCATATAGGCACACATTGAGCTCGCTTTTTTTTTTTTTTTTTTTTTGTCTCAAGGTTTTATCCCCTTAAACGTATACACATGCTAGGTAACACAAAATTGTATTTTTTAAAAAATTGCAATATTTATTTTTATTTATTTTTGCTACTTAAGAAAATTATGAAAAAAAAAAAAAAAAGGTTTTAAAAAAACTAAATTAACAATAATTTAAAAAAAAGAAAAAGACATTTAAAAAGATGTAAACGTTACATATATATATATATATATATATATATATATATAGATATGTGTATGCACAAAATTTCACCTCTCAGGATATGCGAAAGGGGCACATACAAAAATTGTATACGCATTAGACATAAACATGTTAAAAAAAAAAAAAAGCGTCTTTCAAAATAAACATATTTGTGCATTATGTACAAACATGTTCTTTTTCAAAATAGAGAGAGATATACATATGTAGAGAAGAGAATAGACTTAAAATCGTAAAATTATTTCAAAATAAATACATTTAAAAAGGGATAATAGGGATGTATGAGGGAACGTTATACATTAAAAAAGTTAGATATATATATATAACTTCACAAATGAGACTTTCTAGCATTAACGTAAACATAAAAGGTGGTACATGTGTTTATCTATGTATTATATGCACACATAAGCAAGTGCGGTGAACAAAACAACATGATCCAGTCTGCCATAAAATCGGTGAGCTTCAAACATGTTATCTCAAACTAGACAAATTAAATGACTAAAAGTGATTAATTAATTCATGCTCAAAAGTAGCTAATTAAAAAAAAAAAAAATAATAATAACTAAAATAAAATAAACAAAAAAAAAAGAAAAAAAAAAAAAAAAAAAAAAAAGGGGGTACGCAACCGAGCAGTGCTTATTCGAACCTACAAAGAAGAGGGAAAACAGTGGGAAAAAATGAAAAACTATTTAGCACTTCAATAGTGCAACATATTACATCGTGCTATGCACTACTATAACGTACATGTGCAAAAATAATTAAAGTAATTTCCTATATTTTCCAGTTACATCTTAATTTGTACAGATCCCGATAAGGCCAAATATTTGTATGCATACGATCCCTTTGCAATTATGGAAAGAGCTACTTGGACCAACTTCAGTTGCTGCAAAGTGGGAAACATGCACATGTATGCATAGTGCAGAAATACATAGAGACGCTTTTGCCCAAACAACAATGTTTCCATGCATGCTAATGCACAATTACAGACGGGAAAACATGGTGATGCTTTGTACTAACCCCGACGAAATTTTCCAGGCATAATCCTGCTTGAACCTTCACGTTAAACGCTTTTTTGATCAGACTTTTGTTACTCGACAGCAATTCCTGTGTGTAGTTGGAAAGAAAAATGAGTTAGGATGTGACGAAACGCATATGCATGTGCAATTGTTCTTACTATTTAAAGGATGCGTACGCAGATAAGACAAAATATACGTGCAAATAAAATGTCGATTTTTCTACTGTACTTGCGTTGCGACTTCTTCAAAGTCGGTGTCTCCAAGAGAAATGAAATCTATCTTATTCGCGATATACTGACGATAGAAATTACAGTGCTCCTTAAGTATGTCATCAAACTTTTTTTTCTGCAAGATGGAAAAACGGGAGAAAAATGCAAGCTTTATGAATAGCCCAGATGCACACACAGAGGTTCGAATGCACATATGGATAGGTGCCCATAAACAGGCACGGAAACATTACTTTTGCATTCATCCAATATCGAAAGTACTCGAAGACATTTAGGGGAGATGGTTCTCTGTATTGTTCTGTTCTTATGATGGGAATATGACACTCTTCCAATAGCTTTGAGAAGCGCGGAAATAACCATTTTACCGTATCTACCCATTTGTCACTCCTTGCATTTGTTACAATGAACACGGTGTGCGACATAGACATAGCCAAATTAATTACCGAACAAACGGCTGATTCGAAATTACAATTTTTATTTAATTTTATTTCTTTTTTTAACTCTTTCAGGGCTTGGTCATAATTTATATTATATTTACACACAACCATGGATCTAATCCAACAAGTAGGAACCAAAGTGTCGTCTAGGTCGAAAATGATGACTCGTTTGCATTTCTCTAAATATATGTCCTGTGAATTATTATTTACCTTTTTTCTTAACAGATGCAAATTACATAACCCCTCCGATTGCTCGGGTTTATAAGCACTCTGGGCCACTCCTTGGAAATCGAGAACATGACCCATTTGTAAATTAACGCTCGCAAGACCATTTCCGATTTTGAAGCCATTCCCACCTTTATGGCCATTTGTTCTATCACTGTAATGCAGACGTTCGCTGCAGTTCCTAGCAATAATGCTCCTCCTGTTATTAAGGCATGTGTCATCCAACCGCTTCGTGTTCATTCGTGTTTCTAAATTAAAGGGGAAGCTCAAAGTTTTATTTTTATACATCCTGAGCGGGTTGTGCTTTTCACTTAAAAACATATTTCTACCAATTCTGGAAAAGGGTGAAAATCTTATGGGACAACTTACTTGGGTATGTGAAAATGGGTTTGTTCTATATTTCTTCCCCTCTACATTTTTGCTAACAAAGTTCTGATTTGTACAGGAAGGAATGTATGCATGCTGCAAATTCATAATGGCTATATGTTAAACTTCGCTTCAACAATAATGTTCACGCATTATTCTTCCTTCTTCCTTCGATTTTATTAACAGTGTTCTGTCACTATTTGCTCCAAGTGGTACAACGGGAACTCACACATGTGTATACGTATGTACTTACGTATGCACGTGACGTAATATAAATAAAACGTCCACACCCTTGGACAAAGACGCATTTAGCCTCCGTTAACGTGTTAAGAAAATTTTCTTTCCTTCTGAAACAAAATAAGCATGCTCTTTAATTACGAAGGCGAAATTTACTGTCTGTAGATCTTTCCTTCCTCACTTTTCACTTTTTTGCTATGTATGTATATATATTTTTTTCCCGGCCAATGTCTTTTTGCTTCACAGTGTACGTGTGTGTATCGCTTTATGCTGTATGTACATACAATGCGTACATACTCCTTACACGTGTATGTATTCCTATATGGTTGTATATGACGGTGTGGACTTAAGGATACCTGAATATATACGCACTTTTTTAGAGGACTGTTGTTAGCTTTTACACTTTACAGTTTGTTACTAGGTCCCGCGTTTGATTTTTTCAAAGCTGCATTTTAATAGTTATACCAAACCGTGCATTATCTTAAAGAGGCCCTTTTATTCCCTTGAAAGTGCGAAGAAAGAGCATCCTCAAGGTATATCTACCGAAATAAAATGTATAAGTATATTTATATATGTACCTTTAAAGTAATAGAGGGGCACACTTTCCTGACACTTTCATGAAAATGCTAATGGTGCTTTAAAAAAATATGCTCTTGCAAATAAAAATAAGCAAATGCATACTCAAACGAATACGCAAATGAATACGCAAATGAATACGCAAACGAATACGCAAATGAATACGCAAATGAATACACAAACGAGCACACGAGTGAACACACGAGGGAACACACGAATGAACACAAATGAGCACACAAATGAATACAAAAATAGGTTTACTAATTAATTAAAATTTTTTTTTTTTCGTATAGCTTCTTCATATATTTCTAGGATGTTTTTCTTTAAAAATGTTCTAAAGAGTATGAATGTGCATGAATACTAGTTATGTAAGGATAGGACGACCCCAATTCTGAACATAAATATTAGCATAAAATTTTAATTAAGCTCGGAAAAAAATACTTTTACATGCAGTTTTCTAAGAATTCATCTGCTCTTATTTTTATTTATATATATATGTATGTCTTATTCATAAATATAACATTTTAATATTTTTATTTTATTTTATTTTGCTTTATCTTTTTTATTCTATTTTATTTTGCTTTATCTTTTTTATTCTATTTTATTTTGCCTTATTTTGCTTTATTTTGTTTTCATTTTTTCTTTTTCATTTTAATTTATGCGAACAAGTGCACACTAGCTAGAAAGTCCAAACCTGATATAAAAAAAAAAAAAAAAAAAAAAAAAAAAATAGCAGTAACATTGTAAGCTACTTTTGAAGTAGCTATACATACGAACATGTACAGTACATACATTTACATACATGAGTGCATGTGTGTATTTTTAACGATTTTTCTGTTCATACTAGTTTTTGAATTGTTTCCAATTAAAAAAGAAAAAAAACTAACATGTCAAATATATTATAATTTTTATATTACCTTTTATAAATGCGGAGAAAAATAGGCATATTTCGCAGACTCAAAAAAAGTATAACATAAAAAGGGAAGAAAACGAAAATCGAAAACATGTGTAAAATGTACAGCCATTTCAATGTTAAAAAAAAAAAAAAAAAAAAAAAAAAAATTACACATATATGCATGTGTACATATTTGTATAAACTTATATGCTTGTCTATGCGTGTATGCATGTACATGTGCATGTGAAAAGGAGCAAATGCAGTCAGCGAAAAGACAAAAGTTACAAGCAAGAATATACATATATATTAAAAAAGAAATAACGTGTACGCGCAAAAAAGGGGAAAAAAGCGCAGTGGAAGGATAACGACTGTTTTTATGTCTCTGTTTGCACAAAATAATTTAATCAAACATATTGCTGAATGTAAGGAAATTTTTCTTTTCTCAACTTTTATTGTTACATATTTTTCACATTAAGTGTATTTTCACTCGTATTTACACAAATGAGTTAAAAAAAAAAAAAAAAAATATATATATATATATATATATATCAAAAAGACAGAACAATTACAAAATAGAAAAAAAAAACGTTTTAGATATACTGTTTATACCTAACTGAATACATATTTCAAAGGAATACGTTAGAATATGGCGTTTTTTCCCTATGTCATTTTCTCGAACAGATGGAGAAAAAGTAGGGGAAAAAATTCGGGAACGTTTTAACGCTACTATTTTGTAAGAACGCCTCCGAATTAAATGTTTCCCTTCTGAGCATCAGCAAAAACTGCAGCAGGAAAGAGCATTCATGACAACTTGTGTTTATGGTCATAAAATTTTTGAAAGCAAGATAATGTATCATATACGCTTATGTGCATGCACACGTGTCGACGAGTACCTATTAAAACGCAAGCAAGGTAACCAAGGCCCACTATGACGGCAATAGTAAGGGCAACAACCCTGCACAGGAAAATAAAACAGTGCACGTGTCGTGAGAAGTTTCCACTTTTCGCATTTTCCTGTTTTCAGGTTTAATGGTCCTTTTGCTCTATTACATCTGCGTCGTTTGCGTTGGTGGTATTATTTCCTCCGTCAGGTACTTAAATAAAAAGGGGAAAAGATGAAAAAGAAGCGCTACTGCTTTTGCCGCCAATTGATGCTGCCAATTGGTGCTGTCCAATTTTGCGCAACGTGTTTTCGCGTACCTGCGACGTTAGCTTAACCGCTGCCGAAAAAAGATGAAAAAGCATAAACGTAAATCTTTGCGAAAAATATAGTAACAATTTTGACACGCGAAGCTGTGCGCATCCCTCCTCGCACGTGGGTAAAAACGAGCATTTTTTTGCTTATCCCCTTTTGGGGGACAAACGTCGAAGATGTTGTTCTTTCTTTTGAGCACATGCGGGCGCAGTTATCCTTGGTTTACCCATCAAAATGGAGTACTCCAGTGAATATCTTCGTATGTACTGGTTAAACGACTTGTTCATAGAAGTGGCCGTTCTGAAGTTTATTATTGACTGTGCTCCTGTTTTAAGCATCAACAACAGTTCTTGTGTCTACGTGCGTTCTAGTGCGTTCTGGTTAGTACTCGAGCATATAGGGGTATTCACATACTGTGATTGTTTTTTCCGATAGGAGCGCACCGCTATTTGACATATTCATGCGCACACAAGTTGTAGTAACCTTTCTTCCATTTTAGCAAAAAGGTTGCATCCTCCTTTACAAAAAGAAGTAAAATTCCATCGCTGCATTTGGGGTTCCCTAACTTCCAGTACTCCAGTATTTGGGCTCCAAATGTGTCCGCGCTAATTCCATAAGGTAGCTTTTTTATCAGCGCTACGCCTAAACTATTATTTTATTTTATTTTATTTTATTTTTTTTTTTTTCATTTAAAAATGTATAGATGCATTTAGTTTTTAAAAAATGCCATATTAACAAAAAAGAAAAAAAAAAAAAAAAAGGTATTAACATTTTGTACTTAACTTTGAAGGGGAAATTTACACGTTTGCGATTAGCAAAAATTATTACAACTTTGTTCGGTAAAAGCATGTTCTATTTTATCTCTTAATATGGCACATTAAATGGGATAAAAAAAATATATGTACGTATTACACATAGGGGACTTCTCCTTTTTCCAGACAGAAATGGTTCGAATTACGCCTCTGGTAGCTTAAAATTTCTTTCGTTCCAATTTGGCGATATTGTTAAAAGGAAAACATGAAAAAAAGAAAAATGAAATTTACAATGTGTTCATGGTGATCCCCTCACTTTTGCTATACCCCTATCACTGCTGAAGTTCGCATTGTTTTGTTTCCCCTTTTAACCAATTTGGTTATTGCATAATGGACAGTAAAATAGACGTACGTGCAAATGGGGGGGCATACCCTCAATTTTATCCGCGATATTTCTTGATAGCATTTTATTCGGATCGCAGATGTAGGAGTACTTTAGTCCACTTCTGTTGCACAAGGAGGGGTGAATGAAGGGATTCGGGAAATTCTCAAGAGTTACATCTAGAGAATATGAGCTTTTGAATGGATCATCCCCTGGTGTTTCTCTATCAAGAAACGTGTTTATCTCATCTGAAAAAAACATTTTTTTTTTTTTATATATATGCATTAAAAGGAAGATATATGCTTATTGTAGCCAAATATTTCTTGTTTTTTATTCTTCCTATTTAGTTATGCTTTTCTAAACGTGGAAAAAACAAAAAAAGAAGATGCCACTCCGATGGTCACGCGTGCCCTCTTTAATATATGTTTTCCATGTTCTCCTTTTTTTTACTACCTTCATAGCTGTTTTTAAATGTAAAGGGGGGATTTTCTATAGGGATTTTAGCAAACTTGACCGAACAACACAGGGCATACAAAAGGAAAAGTAAAAGAGAACCAATTTTTTCCATTTTTATGCATATTCTTTTTTTAAACAAATTGGTATATAAAATTAGTTTGTATATAATCTCCTTCGTATGACACAGAATAAGCTTTTCTCTTTCCTTCTTCTTTCCCCTTCCCTTTATTAGTAGGTTTGTTCTTTTTTTTTTTTTTTTTTTTTTTTTTAACTTGGATAATTTTTCCTAGTTCAACATGCATATAAGTATGTGGAGGGTCTTAGCACAACGTGGAAGCAATGGGTTGGTTTTCCTTCTTACCCATTT
The DNA here is from genome assembly GCA_900088485.1 of Plasmodium ovale wallikeri. NCBI lineage: Eukaryota > Apicomplexa > Aconoidasida > Haemosporida > Plasmodiidae > Plasmodium > Plasmodium ovale. The sequence goes on along the minus strand of FLRD01000037.1, from coordinate 147,161 downwards.
TGTGAGAAATAATATCTCCTTTTAACGTAAGAAATAAAATTAACCTCTTTTTTGTCGTGTAAATGGGCAAAAATTTTGCATTTTTTTTTTTTTTTTTTTTCACTGTGTGTATTTACATTACAATAGTAATGTAATTTTTACACATTCGAAATAACGTGTTGGTTTTATTTTAATTTTAAAAAAAAAAAAAAAAAAAAAAAAAAAAGTACAACAAAAAAGGAAAAACGAATGACGGAGTATTTTCCCCACATTTTGAATGTGACTTGCAAAATGACTGATAAAACGAAGTAAGCATATGGATGGGGAAAAAATGGTTTAATAAAAAATGCGCAATTAAAAATAGCTCAACTGGATATATAAAAACATGCAAGAAACACTTTTTTTTCGAAGACATAAAAATATACAATTTTCGCTATCTTCTTTTTCTATGCATATTCCTTCTCCCACCAACAACAATTTTGGGGTTTCTTAAGATAGCAACTTTTCCACTTTTTAAAGTTGTCCTATAAGTCCAATCGTTTACATAATCATATAAATCATCTTCCTTAAAAGGATCTTTTAAATTTTTTTGAGATTCATATAATTTTTTTTGATGTGTTAAATATTGTTTTCTACCACCAATTAATAATTCATCTTCTCTAAAAATTTGAAGTTTTTCTTCAAATTTATTTTTAACGTTTTTTTTCTTTTTAGGTATACTAAAGATGGTATTTTTACAATTTACTCGAAATTGTGGAATTTTGACAATTAGTTTTTTTAACTGATTATCAACGAGAACATTTACTTTTCTTAAATTATTATTACCACATTTTGAGCAAAATAATAATGTATTTTTTCTCATAAAGAAATAGCAGGATGTACATATATATCCCCATAATTTCACTGAATTTATTTTGTACCCATCTATTGTTATTACATTTAAACCAATTTGATACAGTACATTTTGCATTGCATAATCAGTAGTAACACATGCAATGTCTGTTTCAAATTTGTTCCTTCTATCAACATGCAAATTGATTGTCTCAAAATTATTTACGTTCACCCATCCTTCATCGTCTTCTTTCCCCCTAGTGACCTCCACTACTTCTTCCCTTATGGTTTCGCACCCCAAAATTTTCCCTCCACGCTCACGCACGTTGTCGTTTTTGTCTCCGCTACTCGCATCGTCGTCGCTGCCCCTGTTACTCACGTCCCCGATATTCATTTCCTGGTCGTCACTTCCTTCCCGGTTGTCACTTCCTTCCCGGTTGTCACTTCCTTCCCCGTCGTCACTTCCTTCCCCGTCGTCACTTCCTCCCCGGTTGTCACTTCCTTCCCTGTCGTCACTTCCTTCCAGGTCGTCACTTCCTTCCCCGTCGTCACTTCCTTCCCGGTTGTCACTTCCTTCCCGGTCGTTACTCACATCCTGGTCATAATTTTTCCCATTTTCCCTATTTTCATCATTTATGTTATCCCCTTCTTCGTCAGGGAGCTTATCACGTTCGCCCCCTTGCACTACACCTTTCTCCGTTTCCCCCCTTTCTGCGATGCATATGGCCCCCTCGGTGCCTGTCCATCCTTGCGCTTTAGCAGCGTTGTCATCCTCCCTTTTGAGTTCTGTGTCTACTTCGTCTCTTTCAAAATTTGTGCAAAAATCGGTTGTGTTATCTTTCCCCTTTTCAGTTTCTTCTGCGTTTTCAATTACATTTTCCGATGCATTTCCCCCTGGTTGTGAGTTACTCTCATCACATTCAACACTCCTCTTTTTTGTATACTTCTTTTTTTTGTTGTACCCTTTATTATTATACGTGCTATACTCATACTCAACGTCTTCGTATTTGTAGATGGTTTCCATTGGGGTAGCACTTAATTTTGAGACGTCCCCATATTTTCGATGTAGCATATAAGTTAAAGCAATAACTTCTATATCGACTTCGCTTAAGGAATCATAGTCACCAGTTAACTTTGCAAAATGTTTTACAAAATTAATATCATTTTCTTCTGCTTTTTCAATTTTTAGCAATGGAAGAAAATTGTTTAATTTTTTCCTCGAATTATCATCCTTTATTTCTTTTATCACTCCTTCTGTTATGTAGCAGTCATAATTAGTGAAGAGAAAATCCCTGAACTTAATAAGGCTGTTTGCATCCAACACATACTTCTTCTTCTTCTTCTTCCTCCTCTCATCCATGTTTACTGCTTACGTCTGTCAGTACTTTAACTCGGCTTACCTTCCTACACGGCACGTCACATGCACGGTACATGCGCCGTGCATGCACAGTACATTCAGGAGACGAATGCATACATACGTATGCAAAAATAGGACTATGAACAGTCAAAGTATTCGCGCACGATGCTGCCACTTCTGAAGGTTACTCAGCTGTGCTCCTATTTATGATTGGTGTTAAAAAGGCAAGTAAATAAAAACTTAAAGCTTCGCAAACTGGGTTTCTTAGCTGTCACGTGGGAAAACTGCAGAGGGGGAAGGGCTCAACCTTTTCTTTCTCTTTTTATTCTTATTTGTCACAAAGTTTGAGAAGAAATTACCTCCTCCTGTACATTAAAAATTGCAATTTCGTGTTTATCTGCACGGGGAAATTGCGTTTCGTAGACTATTTCTCTCTCTCTCTCTCTCTCGCTATCTTTTTTTTTCTCTTCCCTTTTTTGCTGTTTTTTTGGAAAAATGAAAATCGATCCAGACTTTTCGCCTTTCGCCTTTTGCCCTTCGCATAAATAAAGGAACATTACTAAATAGCTTCTCAACTCCTTGGTGGCTTCTCGACCGCGGCTCCGCAACCGATGCCCCGATTGCCATCCCATTTTTACGCTTTTTTTTTTTTTTTTTTTTCTTTTTTTTTTTTTAGTCCCCACGGACCTTGCGAAGAAATGTTTTTTTTTGCAACTTCTTTAATATTTAGCCCTTTTTTTCCATTCCATTTTTTTTATTTTTTTTATATTTTTTTATATATTTTTATTTTATCTTTCTTTTGCAAAGTATACTGCTTTTGTAACTTCTCATGGAGCTGCATTATAAAGCTTTTTCGATGAAAAAAAAAAAAAAAAAAAAAATAACAACAAACGAAAGATAGGCAAAAAAAAAAAAAAAAAAATAATAGAACGCAGGGCAAATCGGCGAGAAAGCATAGTGGGTGCTCTTGGCATGTTTATACGGCAGACGTGTGACCTCAGGTCAGGGTATCCACCTCTAGTAGTATGAGCGAATGATAGTCTCCACATGCAATGTCCAACAGCGTAATGTTAACAATGTTTTGTAACAAATTGTAACTAACGGGGTTTCTTTTTTTGGTCTGATGATAGGTAAAATAATTCCAAAGGCAAGAATGTCTTTTTTTGAAAACCTTAAATTTTACCTTAACATGTTCACACTTTGTCAGTTTGATGTTTCTGTTCTTTTCATTTAAAAAATTTTCATTTAGATTATCAATAGTGCGTAAGATGATACTTCTGAACAATTCCTTTTTATTTATGGATGATCTTTTTTTTTTCCTCTTTGAGAAAGTATACATATTCTCTTCAACCCGTTCATTAAAGGTAGAAATTTTTTCGGGAGTGCCTTTCCTTCTACCATGTTCGTGATCTCCAATATAATTGGTTGACTCATTTAGGGTAAAGGTTTCGCTCCGTTTTGCTTTCTCAATGTGATTCGTTTCTCCTTTGTCAAAATTGGGAAGAGACTTATTTCCAAAGGAGTATTCCCTTAACATATGAAAAGCAGCTGCTCCATCTTGCTTTAAACCCCCGCGATGGTGTTCCCCACCACTATGTTCTTCGCTGCTCCCTTTTTGGCTTCCTCCGTCTATATCTCCTTCGTTTGACGAGGTAGGGTATCCTCCATTTTGAAGTGCAACAAATGTTCCTTCATCCCTTTTCTTCCCACTAAAATTGGTATTCTTTTCCTTGAGAGAAACATCACCATAGTTTCTCATATCCTGAGAATATTTTTCTGCAAGGTCATTATTTGGCCCTAAAGACGATTGTGCTCCCCCTGTAGCTTCAAATATTATGTGATTTTTTTTTTCGATGGGAAATATTTGTATTCGTGAGTCTCCATCGAAATGATTGATATATGTTTCCTTTTCACATGTACGAGTATTTTCGTCCCGATCTCTAGCAAGACAATCTACAACTACATTTGCATCCCCTTCTGAAGAATTGGTGCACCTGGGAAGTGGTGTGGAGGAAGAATCGCTGTCTTTTAAATTAATAGTTGAACTTTTACCCTGAGGTGTGTTTACCCCAAGAGGATTTTCACTGTGTATTTCCAAAGATGATAATCTTCTATCCCTAATACAGTTGTTATCATTGTTGTTTTTTTTCTTCCGTAAGTTGAAATGAAGAAAGTTATTGTTACTATGTATATCACTTGAAGATTGTACATGAGAGCTAGATATCTTATTTTTATTACAACATAAATTATGTCCATCATCATATAATTTACAGTAAATGGAATTCTGTCTATATATATTATTACTACAGTTTATGACTAGAGAACATTTATGCTTATCTATATGATTATATAATAAACTATTTTTAGTAATACTCTTTTTAATAATTTCATGATATTTTTTTAAGTTAAATATTTTTTTATTATAATTTATTTGATCTGAATATTTTTTTTTATTTGACAAATTTAAAAAATTATGTTTTTTATTTCGCCTGAACAATTCATATATTAATTTATTTTTTTCTATATATACAGGAATAGTAGTATATTTACAATTTTTTGGTAAAATTAGCTGATTATAATCCGATTTTCCTATAACAAAAATATTTCTTTCTGGTATTTTATTTCGAAGTACATCTAATGAACATATATTATTAATATAATCAATTTTTTTTTTATTTAAGATTTTATTAATAGATGGTGAAGATGTTAATATAATGGCAAAATTTTTTCCTACTGCTACTTGAAATATCTGTAAGGTATTACAATGAGTAAAATCATTTGTACTACTAAGAAATAAAGGCTTCAATATATTTTCCACTTTGGCATTATTAGTACGGTCTAAAGATTGAGTTCGTATTTTTTTCTCCATACCATCTTTTACCGTATAGTATTTATTTGTAACTAGACATGTATTACTTACATGATATTTCTTATTTATGTAATATACATTTCGATTAATTTCTCTTCCTATTTTTTCTTTTTTTCTTATGTTAAAGTTCACTAAATTGTACAAATCAGTATATTTAACGTAAAAGACATTGTCACCTCCTCTACTAAATATCTGTTGTGAACAAAATTTCAAAAACGTATCATTATTTCCTTCATTTTTTAGAAGAATATTGTTTCTATATCTATCACTTGCTTTGTTACTATATTGGTAATTTTTTAAACATGAATTAATTTCCCATGGAACATTATTTTCTCCATCTTGATTAACCCACTTTACTGGAGCTACAAACACAGTATGTGTACTGGAAGAAGTGATATTAGAAATGTACAAATTACTTAAACATCTTATTTTTGTCATCACTGTAACATCTTCGTAGTAATTACTACCATCACGACAGGAGAAAAAACTGTACTTTTTATTTTCCCTTTTTTTTAAGTAACCCCAAATATACACTGATTTGTCTTCTGTCAAACAAAGACTATGATATTTTCCAAGACTCACCTGAAGGACATTATGATTCCTTATCTTAATGTGTCTCGGTATATTCACATTTTTATTGTTACTTCTTTGCATTTTCTCCCTTCTCTTCTTACATATATTATGTGTATCTCTATTACCTAAATTGAAGGAAAAACCGAGCAGCTTCAAATTTCCATGGGATCTTTTCTCACGTTCCTTTTTTTTTGCCTTATCACGTACATAAGAATTGTCAACCTGTCCAAATTTATTCCACCCCCATACCCATAATCTTTTATCTGCGTCTATGACTGCACTGTGATAAGAACCACATGTGATGTAAACTACAGGATGAGAAATACTAGCATATCTCGAATTTGTGGTGAAGTAAAAGGTGTTCTTCCTACCTAACGGGATATTTCCCCCTGGAATATTACCACCACCTCTACCACAGTTGCCTCTCTTCTGCTTAAACTCGCTGGAGATACCCCTCAGTGGAAGCAGAAACGGTTTGCTCGTGTACGAAATTTTCTTATTGTACCCGTTTGGTAGACCCAACTGTGACTTCTTGTTACACCCAAAGGTGAACACATACCCATCGTACGTTAGAAGCAGCGTGTGGAAGGACCCCAAACTGATGCTTTTCACCTTATGCTTCCTCCCAAAATGACGCAACGGAATCAGTTTAAACATATACGGCGACATCACCGTTTTTTCCCTACGTGCGAAGAGGCATCTCCGAGACTTCTCCTCCAGCTCCCCTCCTATGTGTTCCCCCAAAACATGCTTCTCCTCAGTATGCTTTCCCCCCTTTCCCTTATCTACCACGCGCAGTTTCATCTTCTTGTAACAGGTGTATATAGACCTTTTGGGATTGACCCCCAGTTGGCCGTAGCAGTTCAACCCCCATAGACAGACTTGCCCTGTTTTGCTCACGGCACCCGAGTGGTATTTACCGCAGTTAATTTTTTTCGGGTTAAACACGGTACGCTCCTCCACGCACTTAAGCTGGTCGCGCTGCTCGCGCTGGTCACGCTGGTCACGGTCGCCACACTCATCATGTTGATTTAGTTGTCTTTTCCACTGCTGCTTCTCCTTCGTGGGGGTGCTCTGCCCAGCAACCGTCCTGCCCCCACAGACAGTGGCACTATTCGCGCTGTCATTTATTGCGAGAAAGTCGTCGTACAGCTTCATTTTTTCTTTGTGCTTTTTGTCATATTCGCAATCGGAATAAAAACCTTTTTTTTCTTTTACTTTAATTGCGTTGACTTCGTATTTGTTCCGGGTAAGGTAATTGGTGCTCCTAAAAAGACTTTGCCCAAACGGAGATCCCCCACACTTTTCCTTGGCACTTGGCGCTCCGGTGCCTTCTCCGCTGCATGCGGCATCCCCCTTTGCTGCCTCCCCCTTTGCTGCCTCCCCCTTTGCTGCCTCCCTCTCTTTGATTCTCTGAATAGTGGACAAGCTAAAATCCTTTGGCAATTTTGTCAATATGTCGTTGTACATTTCGTTGTAGCACAGAGAATTACTAGAGCGGTTGTTAAAAGTGGAAGACGAATTATACCTTCCCTTTCTTTTTAGTATCTTCGATATACTGTTAACTTGTGTAAATGTTTTTTTTTGTTTTCTGACTAGGTGATGTTTACTAACACGAAGAGAAGAAAAGTCTATTAATCCAATTCTCATATTTTCTTCTAATCCTAATTGTCCAAAGTTATTATTCCCTAAGCAAATTAAAATTTTTTTTTTCTCAGTTTCTTTATTCTTATCTGAGGAATACTTTGATATATTCGATATAACATCCCACGTTTCTTTTTCTCTAGTTAATTTTTTTTTTTTTTTGCTCAACATGGCTAGCTGTTCTAGGATGTTCATTTGGGAAAAGTTCCTTCTCTTGATCTTGGCTGCACTGCCATCTTCCCCCCTCTCTCGGTACGTTCCTCCCTCGTTTCCACAACTCACGAGGCTTCGGTTCGACTCCTTCTTCTCCATCCTAAGTACAGTACGTCAAAGGATGCTCTAAAGGAGGAAAAAGCAGACAATGTGGAGCGATCAGTTAGAAGTTTCTATTTGGAAGCGAATAGATGGAGTGTGGGTAGAGTCTTTTTTGGAGCAGGTTGTTTCCCGTCTTGGCAAGTCTCCTCTCTAACGTTTTTAAGGCAAATCGCTAAACCCTTTCGGCTTCTCCCCTTTTCGGTAACACTTCGGTGTCCTTAGCTTGGATCAGTTTCCTCGGAGGGGGAGCCAAATAAACAAATACGTACACAAGGATGCATACATATATATATATATGTGTATGTGTTCCTATGTTCATTTGTGCTTATAGCTTTACTCGTGTACACTATGGTGTATGTATGTATGCATGCGTGTGTAACGCTTATGCCTAGAGAGTTCACACACTTCTTTTGATAAAAGCAGTTAAGCGTGTCTCTAACTTTCAATATTGCTATTTTATAATGGGAATAGGAGAGCAGGCGCCTACTCGACTTTTTAGCGGAGTGAGGCAAAAATTGGGAGCGAGTTCTTCCTAATTCTTTCTCTATCTTTTTCTCTTCTCTGCTCCCTCTTTTTTTTTTTTTTTTTTTTTTTTTTTTACGCCTGAACAAGGCTAAAACGGTTGAGTTTTGATCGGAGAATTTTTTCTATCGCCTACTTTTTTTTTTTTTTTACTTTTTGTCAAGGTTTGCAAAAATCGTTTTTCCATTTTCTGTTACGAAGGTGAAAGGTACTCGTGAGTTGTGCGCATGCATTTGTGTTCATCCTCTGGGGTATGCAACCTTGCAGCGTACTCACGTTCTCGTGTACTTGCACATACACGAAATCGCTCATGGTCTTTAATCCGACGGGTACACTTTTAATTAATGCACCTAACTCATCACACTTAAACAAAATGGTAAGTTTTTTTTTTTTTTTTTTTTTTTTTTTTTTGAATTGTAAATGTGTGTGATAAAAATAGTGTAATATTGACAGTTTGTAATTTTAGAAAATCATCGCAGACGGGAATAAAAACTGTATATGTGTTTTTTCGCAAGGATATAAACGGTGACACATGTGCTTGTTGCACCTTTTAATATTTGTTTGTTCCCATGGCGGAGATGAGAAAAAAAGACGGTACAAGTATACACATATGTGTATGTACGTATGCACATATGGATAATTCGGGATAGTGCGCGAAATAGCGGAACACGTATTAATCTCTAACCATTTGCTATTTCTAATAAAGTCCGAGAAGAACATCCTTCTGATGGGTGTTCTTGAGATAGAACCTTCCCCTAAAGCAGAGGAATGGTCGGAAATAAATGTACCAAGGGTAATTCGCCTTTACTCTACTGAGAACAAGTAAATGCATACGTATGGGGGGACACACTGTCTAGGATAACGATTCAGTGGGTAACTGCGAGAAAAGTTCTCGTCTGACTCATTTCGGGTAACCCCCGCGTGGAACATCTCGGACAGGGAGAGCGGGTTAAATGGAGAAATACCAGCATCTTGTTTTATTTTTCACTTTCCATTTTTCACTTTCCATTTTTCACTTTCCATTTTTCACTTTCCATTTTTCACTTTCCATTTTTCACTTTCCATTTTTCACTTTCCATTTTTCACTTTCCATTTTTCACTTTCCATTTTTCACTTTCCACTTTTTACTTTCCACTTTTTACTTTCCACTTGCAAGTATGCGCAGAGGATTCACTATCCCTAAAAATGTAACTACAAAATTGGGAAAATATAAAAAAAAGAGAAAAATGCCTATAAAACTAAAAATGATACAACACTTGGATTACTATCCTCTCAACGTAGGTACGCCTCGCTTAACATTTGTAGGTACGTCAGCAGAGGGAATATCCAGTAAAACCTGCACATGCATGTGCATAAGTACACTAATCTTTTGATCCTTTGGAGGTACTAAAAATGCATACATTTAGGGGACTTCTCCGCACTTATCCTCACTCCCTCTTACCAGCAGAAATCAACTATATGCACATATTTTTACAGTTGCTGAAGGGAAAAAAAAAAAAAAAAAAAAAAAAAATTGGTGATATATTACTAAAGATATTACAAAACATACTTATATGCAAAACTAAAGGGAGAATAAGCATAGGATTATATTTTACCTTTCCAAGAGAATAAAGAGAAAATGTCAAAAGATAAGTACCAAAAACAAGGAGAAGCTATATTTGCAAAGCTAGAGAAAGTGGTAAGTCTTTGCATAAATACAATTTTTTTTTTTTTTTTTTTTACCCTACTATTTTTTCTTTCCAAATAGAATATACAACATTATGTTTAAGTAAACAATAAAGATACACAAGAGTTACCAAATTGATACCCTTTTCATAATCATTTTATGCCTTTTTTTTTTTTATTGCAACCCAGAATTCGGAGTTGCTATCCCTGACTTATGGCGCCTTGGTCAGTCAGCTACTTAAAGACTTTGAATTGGTGGATGAAGTGAATGAACAACTGGAAAAAATGTAAGGGCGGTGAAAAATGAGGACTCGAATTTTTACCAATGTGTTGCTACCCGTTCGCGGTTCACAAATGTGTTGCAACGTGTATCTTACTTTGCACATATACCGATTTTAACGCAAACACTACTTCTATGCGCAGGGGGCACAATATTGGCATACGCCTGATTGAGGAGTTTCTTGCCAAGTCTGACATCTCCTTTTGCGAAGATTTCGAAGAGACAGTTGAAGTTATAGCGAAGGTATTATTATAAAAAAAAAAAAAAAAAAAAAAAAAAAAGGTAAAAGAAAATGACTCAATGTCAAATACCTCTTTGCAAATGAAATAATATATCATTGTGAATCGCCACTTATGAAAAGGAACTTTAGAAATGAGAACAACCCACACATGTGATCCCATACGTACGCACGTACTCCTCCAATGCGAAAACTCCCTTCTCTCGTACAGGTTGCATTCAAAATGTTTCTAGGTATCTCCGGAACTGTGACATGTGTAGATAAGGAGTCCAATATATATTCCATTATTTTTCATAGTAACCCTTTGAGTGATTTTGTCGAATTGCCAAAGTCACTCTCCTCGTTAAATTACTGCTGCTTATTATGCGGAGTTATCACGGGTGCACTAGAGCAGGTAAATGCAGCATCCATGGTCAAGCGGGTTTTGTCAAGCAAGAAGTGCTTATTTACTGAGCATTCGTGTCTATCGCTGAAAATTCGCTTCTTCACCGTGGCCTACACATTATATGCACATGATTCACCGACGGAGAAATTGATCAAGTTCATTTTTTTTTTTCTTTTTTTTTATCTGTATACCTCCCCCTGTAGATTCGAGTCCGAGTGAGCTGCTACTTTGTTAAGGACATGCTAAAGGGGGACGACTACTACGAAATTTATATTCAACTGAAGGAGGTACTGTGTTTCGCCACGCAAGCGCGTGCATATATATATACATATATGCATATACCTACTTATGCACATGCACACATTTTTAGAGTACCCCGTGGACACTTCTTCGCAATCTCCGCACAGCCCCACATTTCACATCACGCCAATCGACTCAATTTCCTCCTTTTTTTACAGGTCATGAAGGAAGAAATTTTGAATGACGAAGAATCGTAAGAATATTAGGCTGGAGGCGAGTCTATTTAAAAAATATATTTTGCGCAATTAGGTTAAACGAAAAAAAAAAAAAAAAAAAAAGTGGATAACAATTATAGTTACGATGGTAATAAATATCCACATTAATATACATTCTTACATGTATGCATACATATATACGTACATGCATACATGTTCATAAGTGTATGTGTATGTGTGTGTGCACACATAACACACATTACGGAACAAATGAAAAACGGTTATTTCACTCCTTCTCTTTCAATTCTGCATAAGAGTCATCAAAATAACTCCTTTTAATTTCAATTTTGGTGATTATTTTTAAGGGGATTAAAATGTCACCACAGTTTCGCGTATAGAGTTCATAGCCTTAAAAGGAAAAAAAAAAAAAAAAATACGGCTTTATGGGTATACACATACTGATGTACAACTCTATATGTATAGGCGGTACGGATGTACAACTCTATATGTATAGGCAGTACGGATTTACTCCCCTTTATTTATACGTTAAACACCCATATGCGTACCTACATAATGCTCTTCGCATCCTGTGAGGAATAAAAAATTCTTATCCACATATGCCAGGGCACCGAAGAACTGTCTCCTATCGTTTACAGTAATTTTAAAGTTAGCACTCACGCAGTTGTTTATTACTATCTACAGGTTTGTAAGGAATGCAAAGGAATACATAAATTTAAGTACAAAGTGGTGAACCTTGTAGGGTTAAAAAAAAAAAAACAAAAAGGGGGGGAAATTATTTCGTATCAACTTTGTATGGAATTGTTTACCTCCAGTAGGGCCCTTGCTGTTTCTGCATTTCCAACTCCCTTCAACAAATTACTTTTGCTTTCAATAGCGGAATTCATTTTTTTTAAAGGAGCATATCGCAATATAACTCTAAAAAAAGGATGGCAAAAAGGCAAAGGCTGAAAATGTCATTTCCAAAGTTTACATAAACCTTTAACTTAATGATCAATACGAGAAAAAATCAAATTGAGCAAAAGAAAAAAAAAAATCCTTCCTAATGACAAAATTGAACGAACATATCGAATAAAAATAATTTTAGTGATAAGAGAAAAGAAAATGCAAATGTTCATTTAATTTAAGAAATGTGACAGAATTTACTTCAAATCACATAGGAAAGGAGAGAGCGCTCTAGCGTACGGTACACTATACCCATTTTGTTTAACTAAAGTGCATATGTATATATCCATGCACCCATTAGATATAATTTTTACCGAGCATTCTTTTTTTTGCTCTTTGCTAACTTGAAACATCGCATTTTTTTGTCATTTTTGTTAAAACGTTCAGTGACAACGTAGTACGCGGTAAAATCGCTTAATAATGCAACTCCTATTAATCAACCTAGTGTCGCATTTCTTAGCATTTGTAAGACGTATAACGGGGTAGAGGAAGAAAAAAAATAAATAAATAAAAAAAAATAAAATAAAATAAAATAAAATAACCAAATGAGGAAAACATTCGAGGTTTCTTCATTTTTTTCCAAAAATGCACATTATATAAAAAAGGAAAAGAAATTTTTTGGATAACAAGGAAGTTAAAACGATTCATTCTTTGTCTTTTTTATTTTATTTTATTTTATTATTATTATTTTTTTTTCCTTTTACGTTTCTGTGAGTTTTCCCACGTTCTTTACATGTTTAATCTTATAATTTTACTACACACTAAGGATTATGTCCGTTTGATTGCACATTTTTTTGCTAATCTCTGTTTACCTACATGACGTACACATATCTTTGTATGTATATTTATTGGCACTCTTTAAAAATAAATACGTTTAAAGGGGAAATGTGGAAGCATCATAAATGGAAAAAAAAAAAAAAATAATGTTGGGGAAGGGGGAAAATAACGCCTTCTCAAATAGCTTTAATATTACTATGATTTGATAAACCATCATATTATTTCATTTGGTTGTGTTCGGTTCTCAAGTTTTGGACTTGTTAACGTGTTTGATCTTGTTGACTTTTTTGTTTTTTTTTCATAAGGAGAAACCACAATTTGTGTACCACTCTTGCTCGTAAATAAAAAGCATATTTGAAAAAAAAAAAAAGTTCAATAAGAGAGTTAAAAATGGAAAAGTAAAAAAAAGAAAAAGAAATGTGGTCAAAACGATCATATTATTGTAACCGATGCATGCTTTCCAGCGCGTACCTTTGTGTCCCATTCCGCTCACGAATAATAATACCATTGGGGATTCCCCCTACATGCAATTATATACACATGCGTTTTTACATACATATGCATGCTAATATATTTATTTTATCATTTATTTGCCTGTTAATCAATAAACCCCCCCCCTTTCTCGTATTTATATTTATTTCTTAACGATTTCTCCCTGCGAAAGGGAAAGGTGTAACATCCTGTAAATGGAAATGTCCACTTTACATGTGCATGGCACTTTTTTTGCAAAACGTTTTGCGTTACAAACATGCATTTATGTACCTGCTATTGTTTGTAATGCCTTAACATGCTATCATTTTGCATGCCCCACGAATAAGCTATATTGCGTCAGTTAAAAAAAAGCATGCGTTTATAATAAAAATTGATTTCTTGTTTGTGCCATCCTTTTACCGTGGGTCTCTTTTTTTTCCTATTCAGATTTTTTTGCAATATTTTCTCACAGAGTGTGCATATAAGAATGCGAAAACGTGAAGCGCAAAATGCAAAACGTAAAAATGCAAATCCCCAAAACACCTATTTTGTACCTGTGAAAAAGGAAAAAGTGGGCCAGTTCAGCACTGCTAATTGTTTTATATAATTTTATAAAGTAAATGATTGCATTTATCTTTTTTCCCTTTCCCTTTTTTTTTCTCTTTTAATGCATATAAGAAAAATTATTCAAGAGTTGCACTATCTCGCTTGAATATATGTAACACGTGAATGTATGCACCTGTAAGTGTATTCGCGTGCACAAATTAATATCCTACATTGCATATGTACACATTTATATATATAGAGCCATATCCATGGTCTTCTCCCCCTTTTAGCAAACGGTTCATAGTAAAAATTGTCGAGGGCACGCGATTAAACGGCACAAAATGCATTACGCATTTTACACGCAACATTAAATGCCTGAACGTTCATGTACTAGTACACATTTTCATTTTATGTAAAAAATTTAAAGTGCTTCATTTTAAAAAACGTTTTAGCGTAAGCATACGAACGTAAATGAATACATTCGTTTTGGAAACAGATAATACGAGAATATATTTGTTTAAGCATATGTCATTCCCCATTGAATGAAACTCATTAAACATTTAACCCTTTACATAAAAATGAATGAATGTTATATAAATAAAGAAAAAACCGCAACAAACAAGTACAATCTTAAGGTTCTTTTCAGTTCTTTTTTTTATTTTTTATGTTATATTGCATATGCATATGTATATTATCTAGTTGAAACGTATATGGACAAGGCTTTTTATTAAATATGCTTATATTACAAGATATTAAGCACTGTTTAAAATGTTCCAAATTTGCATAAATATGTGTACATACACTTATATACATACAAGTATGTACATATATATACATATGAGCACGTACAGAAGTAAACGTACAACTTCGTTCAAATATATGCACAAAAGTACGTACATGTGTATGTATAGTGGCGTGCACAAAGGATCGTTACTTTGAAATAGAAACAATCTCCTATTTTTTTTTTTAATATTAAGTGTATGCATAACATATTTATTCACTTTTTTTCGAAAATTCTTATTTTTTCTTAACCGTTAATGTACATGCATAAATATTCCTTTCATTAACATTTGAATTTTCTTTACCATTTTGTTGAACTATTCGAAGAGTTATTGCATGATATACCGTTATCAGTTGTAAGTTCACACAACGCACATGTTAGAACCATTTACAACACGTTCAATAATTCCGATAGTGGCCTTTTTTTTTTTTTTTTTTTTTTCCTTTGTTTAATTATGCTAATTATTTTCAGCGCATCAAAACATTTATTCGCATTTAATCCGTACTACGCAAGCTTATTATTTGAGTGCGTATGCATATATATGCATGTCATTCCATCCAAATACCACTCCTGTCTACCTTCTTTTTTTTATGTGTAATTGTATACTACCCAATCAGGAATAACTTCCACCTTTAAAATATTTTTGTCATTAACGTTCAGGAATTACCTGAATCATACATGTTGTGTACTGTAGAAATGGCTAATAAACTTTAAAAAAAAAAAAAAAAAAAGCCAAAAACTGTATTATTCTTTTATTTATATCCTTACCAGTACATTATTATTATTTCCTTTTTTATGATAAATAATAGCAAGTATTCACATATATACATTTTATTCTATAAAAGTTATCCCAAAGATATGAAGAAATGTATGGGCTGCGCATACAACCAACACATACAGCAAATAACGATTCTATATATATACATATATGTATTTACGCTTCCCTACGTTTGAGTGCTATTACTGCAATTTGGAAATTATAACCCCTTAAAACATATTATACTGTTTATTTTATATAAAAGGGATGAAAAGTGAATTAAATGTATAAAAACACGGAATTTGTTGCTAAGAAATTTGATTTATAACCATTACAAAATAGTATATACATATATATATATATATATTGCGATTTTTTTATCCCCTTACTATATATAAAAAAGAACGCTTAAAAAACCTATTTTTTTTAAGTTCATCTTAAAGCAAAATATATTTAAGCAAACCAACATATAACTTATATAGTACAATAAAAAATACTGCATATGTTTTTCTTATATTTTTCTTAATACATTTATATGTAAATTATTACATAAATAATTTTTTTTATAGAGTACTCATTTTTATGCATGTATAATTTTATATTGAAATGCATAAAACAAAATGAACTATATCAAAACATTTCTGACAAAATTTTTGCTTATCTGTGGGTAAATCAATGCGTCAATAATGGCCTTGCCACAATTAAGTATTACATTCACATAAACATGTACATATAAAATATATTTTTTTTTAATATATATACAGGAAGCTATAATATGCAAATATATTTTTTTAGCATGCTAATGGATTATATATATACGCATATAATATTCATTTCATATTAAGTCATTTTGCTTTAGCAAAAAAAAAAAAAAAAAAAAAAAAGATGCATAGTCATTTTTTTTTTTTTTTTCAGAGCAACAATTATATATTTTACTACAGCTTATTTTAAAAAAAAAAGTAAATAAATAATGAAAAATTAAAAATTGCAATTTTTTTGCTGAGAAAGATTTTTTTAATTGTTAAATTTTTTTTAAGTTAAATTTATGTCAATAATTTGCTAAAAAAGTTATATTTTATACATATACATGCTTCAAACATAAGATAAATGAATATTGGAAACGTATATAAAAAAAATTATTTATATTTTTATATATTAGTATATATTAAAAAAGAAAAAAAAAACGCAAAAATTTTGAGAGAATTTATTAACAAAGAAACATATTTTTAATCTTTTATTTTTTTGTGTTTTCATTTGTACATATGTATATCCATCATATATATGTATATCCATCATTTATGCGTATATTTATATTTATATATACGTACATATATACATAAATTTATATATGCGTACATATATTATATATGTATATACATATATATATATATATATATATCTACGCGTATGTATACATGAATATAATATTAGAGTGAACTTGTATTTCATTCATACGCATTACACGTTATACATTACCCCATATACATTACTCAATATTTCCCTTTTTGAACAAATATCATTTAATTATTTTTTTTTTTATCGCTGGTGATATATAGAAAGATAAATTTTGCTTTTTATTTTACCCGTTCTTCATATCCAATGCGTACTATTACAATCATTTCCATTACTATTGTTACTATGTTATAATCGCAATTGTTACTATGTTATAATTGCAATTGTTACTATGTTATAATCGCAATTGTTACTATGTTATAATCGCAATTGTTACTATGTTATAATCGCAATTGTAATTATGTTATAATCGCAATTGTTATTATAATTATCATCGGTAACGGCCATTGCTTTATTTTATTTTATTTGTATATTAGCACTGCTGTTATTATTACAATTATTTTTCCCCTCATCTACACGAATCACTATATTAATATGTATATACATGTATGTATATGTATGTATATACTTCATTAATATAATTAACTTTTTTATTTATTGTCACTCATGTGTGGCACCTAGAATTATCACGTGTTTGCAATCATCCAATTATGTTTAATTATTTCACTAATTTAAATATGCTTATAATTATGTGCACGCATTTCATGTACATATAATTATACGGATACATATGCATATACGTAGACACAATATATATTTACATTGGCATATCCAAATGCGTGTACACATATATTTTTACATGCATATTGTATGTGCCCATTTATACATGTTTACGTAAATGAGACATATGTGTTATATACAGTACAAACTATACGCACCAAAAATTTAGCTTTGTGTTATTATTTTATGTGCTTATATAGTAAAAGCTAAACGGAAGAGGAAAAAAAGTGAGAAAAATGCGCATTACACTTTTTATTTATTGTGTGTTTTTTTTATTAGCATCAAGAAAAGGTATATTACATGCTAGTTCGTAAGCATTTTATGTTATTTGGAGTAGCAATAATGTGTATGAATATAACATATATATAAAGAGAAGAATTTATGTATTTTTTATATGTACACATAAGCACGTTCGTATGTAAATGTTGTGTATATGTACATGTTGAGTATACATTTTTTATTTGTTAATTTTGCGAATTATATTACTTTAAAAAATAACAAAGGGTAAATTTATTCACTGCCCCTTTTTGTTAAATGGAAAATTTAAAAGAAAATTTATGATGCATATTAACCTTTGAATCTAGTGCATTATTATGTAAACCGTCCATTTAATATGTTACTCGTGTTTTAACGCATATAGATATACTTTTATACACACGTCGTTGGTACATACATAGTTACAATTCGTACATACCGCATATGCATATGTGTGTTCGTTTGGTTGTAACAGTGTTTTGCACGAGTTGGAATTTTTTCTGAAAACTGAAAAGTGTTTTCATGCAAACGAGGTACGTACGTAAGCAGTTCGAACAGTGGATGAACTATGCATACACATAAATCCATATGCATACAACCCTTTTTATTTCTGCGAATAGGAAAAACAAACGAGTCTATACATTGAACGTCACAAACAGGAACAACTCGCATGTCTATATGTTAATATGCGAATTACATCAGTTCAAGTTGCATGCTTGTGTTGATACATGACTGCGTGAGCACATCACTGCATACTAGCACATATATACATATATATATGTATATATGAGTATACAAATACGTCAACTACTTTACGAAATAGGAGAAAATATGTAACGTAAAGATTAAATATGATTACATTTGCCTGTGAGGATTGACTTAAAATGTTTGTTTTAATTTAAAATTTATGTGTGTAAAAAATATATAATGTATTGAATTAATAATTTTATAAATGGATGGATATGGAAAAAAAAAAAAAAAAAAAAAAAAAATTAAAAATGTGCTTTGTCCTTTTTAACAGTTATGTTTAATGCCATGGATTATGAAGTGGACATATTTTAATATACATTTCTGAGAATTATTAAAACATAAGTTTATTAGAAAAAAAAAAAAAAAAAAAAAAAAAAATTACATGTTTATATAAGCGTTTATTAAAAAGTTTAATTATTGTTGATAATATTACATATATAGTTTTACCAATTAAAAAAATTTTTTTTTTTTACCATTTTAATGTGTAATTGTATAGTGGAATTTAATGCCTTTCATTTTATTACTTTTTTTTTTTTTTTTTTATGCTGAATGTGGGAGCAAGCTAATGGGATAGGTTTATGCAGTAAATACATGTGAAGTATATGTGTACGTGTTGTATGTATTTATGTATATGTATGTATACATGTACACATATGTCTGTTATATGTTTATACATGCCCATATGCTTATATTTATCAATGAATTTCTTTCGATAAATATTCACCGAAATGTACATGAAATGACGACAGTGTCTATACGAAGGCGTGAGGAAAACCCGTATGAATGATGCACACAGAAATGCGTTATTTAATTATACCAAAAGGGTTATAAATAATATACACCAAATTTGCATAGACGTACCGAGCATGCACCATTAATACATATAATACATACGGTTACGCCATATGCATATACCATTACGCATACCTGTTTTACATGCCAAAATACGAGCAGAGCTTACGAATATTACCTTTATTTTATTTTTATTACGAACACGTAAGGAAAAGTTTTTGCCTATGCATTGTTGAGAAAAAGTACCGTTTGCAGTTTGCATGAAATTTGCAACGGTTTTATGTACGTGTGCAGCTTTATAATATCAATTTACATAATAATTACGCACTGAGTTTATTACGTTTACATGCAAAAAAAAAAAAAAAAAAAACTATTACATTCCATTCCTATTGAATACGAAACACTTACATTCAATACATACAACATACAAAAGCACACAGAGGAGAGTAACCCATTGCATACAAATATTGTGAACATTTTTCGAGTTATATACTATATTACGGTGGGAGGAATGTATTATATTATAAATGTATTTTTTTTAAAGGAAAAGTAGACTAAGCATATAAATAGCATAGTTACATTTTACACTTAATAGAAATAGCACTTTTTTTCCCCCCCCCCTCCCTATTTTCCTTTTTTTGATATTAGCATTACTCATTTTTTCTTTTTTTTGTTGTTTTTTAACTATTGCTCTATACATATTGCACTGTTGCGTACAGGTGTAAATTATACTTCATGGTAGGTATTAACATACACATTGTACATGTGTATATGACAATTGTGCGTGTAGAATTTATACAGTTTTTCATATTTCGAAGAGTACATTAAATTATAAACAAAGAAAGAAAATTAGCACAACGACAAAAAAAAAAAAAAAAAAAAAAAAACGCGTGTATTTTATTCCGTGTTTATTATTGTAAAGAATCGGGCCATTGCAGCGCTAAGAACGTGGCAGATTAAACACTGTGCACGAGCGAACGTATGTGCGCATGTATCTGTGTATGTATATCTACGTTCGTGCATATACATTTGTGCCTATACATTCGTGCCTGTACATTCGTGCCTGTACATTCGTGCCTGTACATTCGTGCATATACATTTGTGCCTATACATTTGTGCCTATACATTTGTGCCTATACATTTGTGCATATACATTTGTGCATATGTTATAAATTAACTTTATGGAAAATATATATGTATATATGTATATATTCGCGAAATATATATGTATATTTTTCGTAAGTGAAATTTACCCTTTCATTTATAATTTTTTTTTTTTGTTTTTTTCTCTTTTTTGTTTTTAATTAAATTTTTATAATTAAATTTTAATAATTAAATTATTTTTGAAGGATTCCCAAAAAAAAAAAAAAATACACATCTAGCATATATATATGTATATATGTATATATATACATGCAAACGTACCCCCATGTATACTTACCATATGTAATGCATTGCATATATATATATATATATTTTTTTAAGCAACAAATACGTTTTTTTTTAAATAAAATTTGAGGCCGTATTTATACAATTTGTTTTTTATTGTTAGCATATATATTGTATATACGTACCTACGTGCGCGCGTGTATATGTCCATGTTTATAAACACATATCCCGAATACGTAGTTTACGTGCGGCATATATGCTTAGGCAAACCGGTTTAGATGTATTTTTTTTTTAAGTGTTTAATTGTTATTCACGTACACATCTAGCAGTTTGCATGTATATACCACATATATATGTATATATATATATTTAGTCGTATAGCATAAGTGTGAGTATATTATACACGTATATATACTTCTGATTCTTTTTTTGTAAAAAAAAAAAAAATTGTGCGCGTATTGTTTTACGTCTGTATTCATTCGTGTTTTATATACGTTTAGTACAATTTTTTTTTTTTTTTCTGAACATTTCATTATATGTTTAAAATATTATTATATATTTAAAAAGGAAGAGAAATAAAATGATGGTAAATGCTTACAGAAAGTCAAAGAAAATGTCCATAGGAATGTACTATAGCAAAGACTATCTTAGCAGGAGGAGAAATGATTGTTATACATATAATAAGTACAAAGGATACAATTATTATTATAAATTGCATAACCATGGGAAGATGGTTGGATCTGAGGTGCAAGACGGACAGAAGGGAAGAGAAAAGGAAAAGGGAGAAGAAAGAGGAGACGGTAAAAGGAACGTGGAAAAGGAAGAAGGGCACAATAAGAAAATTGTTTATGTAAAGAATGGTGATAATAACAATAGACGAATGTCTAAGGGATGTAAGGAGAAGGAAAATGTAGAAACAAAAGAAAAGAAAAAAGAATTGGAAAAGAAAAAATGTATTATTAAGATATTGAAAAGACCAACAGTGGTTGCAAAGAATGAAACAAACATATCCAAGTCCGTAGGAGATGGGAACACTAATAATGGCAATACCAACGTAGAGAAAGAGAAACATAACAATTTTATGAATGGAGAATTGAAAAAAGACGTAGAAGATGCGAAAAAGGAGAAAAGTGGTAAGAAGAAAGCGGCGAGCAAAATTTTGACAAAGGAAAAAAAAAACAAGGATGGATTTAAATTTACTTCAACACAGGAACTTTTCAATCTTCTTTTGAAAGACGTTAAGGAAGATAACACGGCGTCGAATGAAGAAGAAACGTTGTTGACTCGAAGTGATATGGTGGATAGCACAAAAAAGAGAAGCAATCAGAGCAAGACAGAACTTAATAATAAAGTGGTACGTATGAAAACGGAAACGAAAAATGATGAAGAGGAAGGAGAAAAAAAAAATAAGAAAAAAAAAATCACCAAGGAAGGCGTTGATAACAAGCGCAGGTATGACGGGAATAATGCTATCGGCAGTTGTATGATAGGAGAAAAGGACGATAGTGTGAAGAAAGCTAATGGTAGTGGTGAGGGACAGCAGGGTGGTGCTGTAATCGACAAGGTTATCGCTTTGCGAGGTAAAGCCGCTATGACTAGTAGCAGCAGTGGTAATGGCGGTGGGAAGTGCTACACCCAGAAAAAGGTAGAAAATGACAGCGTTGTAAACGGTAAGAAGATCCTAAAATTGCTGAAGGGTATGGAGAGCAATAAATGTTACGCCACTAAAAAAGCTGTAGGAGGAGGAGAGAACAATTACGTGAAATTTTCCTCGTCGAATTATCCCAGCTCCGTTGCCAATTCGTCTTTACCGAAGCATGCATCCAAGGTTGATTTGTGCAAAAGTAGCAGTTTGAAAAATGGGGATTTGAAGAAAATAAAGAAGGAGGAAGAGGAAGGTTTGTTTGTGATACCGCTATACATGAGATCACCCAAGCCAGAGCAAATCCCAATTCCTGTTTATTTGTCAGAAGATGTTCTCAAGAGGGTGGAGAATGTCGAAGGAGGAGAAAGTGCTAGTGGCAGCAATGGCAGAGAAGAAAAGAACGGCGGAAGCTTTCCAGAAACGAACGTAAACGTTTTCCTAGATCGTGAAAACGCAGGTACGATTGGCGGAGGAGGAGGAGGAGGTGGTGGAATGGCACCTGTAGAAATTTCTCCAAGCAAAATGCATAAGGACAAGGCAACAATGTCCCAAATTGGAAAAGCGAAGAATTACGGCAAAATTGTCAGAGATGCTGTGAATTTGAACCAGGTGAACAATGGTAAGGAGAAGGAAATTGGCTTGAATTTTGCCAAAAGAAATGCAGAGAAGAAGAAAAAAAAGACGTACTTAAATAAGAAGTATCAGCATATATCCTTCAATTTGGAGCATAACAACTTGAAACTAAATTATGATGTGTTGGATTTAGGAAATGTTAAAAGTAGCAATAAGAAGGGGTATAATGTACATTCAACCTCTCCATATGGAAAAACGTCGAATTATAACTATGGATGTAATTTACACAAAAGCGGAAAAAACTTCAAGGTAGACAAATATTTTTACAACAGGAAATACAAGGTGAAAACGGCTTACCTCAGTGATGGTCAAAGGAGCAAAAATTTTTACCTCCTCAAGAATGTTAAAATTGCTGCCTACTAGATTTTAGACGTTCAAGGGGGTATAGTAACTCTACGCACAGGATGTCTGCGTTATGTGTCATTCTTTTACGAGATAGGTTTTTTCACATGACACATGGTATTATCCTGTGAGAAGGAAAAGGAGTGGAAAAGGGATGATATACTTTTTTCTGTGCTTTTACCATTTTCCAGGTTTTTCAAAAGAAGAGAAACGGGATAATATTCCACACGAATGTATATGGTTGGAGAAGGAGATAATGAGGGCCGTGTTCGGTTTTGAGAAGTGCCAAGATTATATATATCACAATTTTTTTTTTTTTTTTTTTTTTTGCGAATAAGTGAAATAATAGAAAGAGGGGCCAAAAGAGCCTTGGGAAGAAAGCACACACTATATTCGGTGCATAAAGTACAACAAAACACGTGAACAAAAAATTTGAATATAGAGCAAAAAAACTATTATTGAAATAGGAAATATAATATAGATTCGCAATATCAACAGAACTGGAATAAACAAACCATTTTTGGAATTGATAATTCGGGGATTAAAAACTACGAAAAATTCCTCCATCCCAGGACCACCAACCGAATGAATAAACGTTCGCAGATGTAGATCTAACCAAGCGGGCGCGCAAGAATTGTATCGTTTTAACGCTATTCATTCGGTTGCATATCTAGTCCAGGAATAATATTATTTACATAACCATATCCATATGAGAAAAATACGCGTTACCTTTGCCATGTGGATAGAGGTTAGCCCCTCGTTATTTTCCCAATTTACATCTCAGAGCTATGAATTGCGTTATTTTTTTTTGCATTTTACGTTTTTATTGTATTATTATTTTGCCCCCACTACGCCACCACTACGTAACCACTATTATGCGACCACCGTTTTGCGACCACCATTTTGCGACCACCCTTTTTGCGACCACCCTTTTTGCGACCACCCTTTTTGCGACCACCCTTTTTGCGACCACCCTTTTTGCTACTCTTTTTTTTTTTTTTTTATGCGCATGTGCTTTTGCAAATCGTGCATATATAACGCAGGAGTAACTTTTTCTGCGCACTTTGTATGTGAAGTGCGGCATAAGGTGTAATAAGCCCCTACCCAGTACACAAAATTGCACATCCATATTGCATGTATGCACGCGGTTTCCATATGCGAGGTGTTGTACCATTTAAATTTAGAACTTTTTAACTGCTTTGATAACAAGGAGAGATGATAAATTAGAAATGAATGTTGAACCATGCTGCTGACCAGCAAATGGTGCAAGAAAAAAAAATAAAAAAAAAAAAAAAAAAAAAAATGGTACCAAATTAACCATTATTTTAAAAGTTTTACCTCCCATGGGTGGGGAAAGGCAGCTCTCGTTATGGTGCGTATAATGCGAAGTTGCACAAAAATGGAAAAAGAAAAAAGTATGTGGCGTTCTCGGAAGTCACTTCTTAAGTGTCCTATTTGCGAAGTTATAGCTTAAAGTCCAAAATGTACGCCCAAAGTTTACGCTCAAAATGTACGTCCAAAGTTCACGTTCCAAGTGCACGCCTCATTCGTGATTGCACAAAGCGGCACGGGGTTGAAAATCTCCCAAATTCAACGAACGCCGTGTGTGTGTTTGCACGTACACACATACACATACACATACACACACACACACACACACACACTTATTTACTTCCCAGGGGTGGATTTCGTCTGAGCAGTAATATCCAAAATTTTCTGCACATTATCAATGTATTTTCCAATTTGTTCGTTTAAGAATTCCCAATGAGAATCATCAAAGTGTCTAAGAATAGTTATTTTCATATGTACAGTTTTATTTATCTGATCAATTTTAGCATCAATAACACCACTTCCAATTGCAGAAACCAAAATTTGTTCAATTTTAATCATAGTAATGTTAAGTTTTTCAGATATATATTGTATATTCTGTATTTTGGTATCTTGAAATAATGATATAATGGAAAGTAAATACATTTTATTTTCACATACATCTAAATCAATGTTATATTTTGTAAAAAAAGAATCTCCATATGTATTTTTAAAAGTTAAAAATTCATATATACTATCTTTATAAAAAATAGTAAGTAATTCATATATAGGTTTATACTCATCAAAGTTTTGTAAATTATTAATAGCATCTAAATTTAATATTTCATGAAAATATATATTATTATTTAAATTAATAGAATCAACAATTAATTCTATACTAGCATTAATAGTATTGGGGTTATTAAGTATATCCTTATTTTCTTTTTGAAAATAATATATATGTTTTTTTAAATGTTTATAAGAATCTTCATATTTTTTTAATTTTTTTAATTCTTTAGAAATTATTAAATATATCTGTCTTTTTTCTCTTGCATTTATATTCCATTCTTTAATCCATTGATCAATAAATTTTATATATGGAAGAATATTTTGAAAAATATTATTTTGAGATGAAAATTGTAAAATAGCAATAAAAGTTGGAAATCTAAAGGAAAAATTAACATTAAAAGAATTGTATAATAATTGTAATATTTTTAATCTTAATTCTGGAAATATATTATAATTTTTAATTGCTTTAATAAAATTATTAGTTGCATTATTTAAATCTTCTATACTTTTAAATTCTAATTGTAATATTGATATTAGTATTACAAAATATTCTTCTACTTCTTTATAAAACTCGTTAAATGTTTTTATACTTTCCTTATTATCAATCATAACTTTTATTTTATTATTTTTTTTTGTTTCTACTAATGTTTCAAAAACAAAATCACTTGCCGATAATAATAAGGAAAATATTTCTGATCTATTATTACTCTCTGAATCTTTGTCTTGCTTTTGATATATATTTAAAAATTTTTTAAAAAAAACTTCATATTCTTGAATATTTTTCTGTTTAAGGATTCCCAAAATCCAATCACCAATCGTTACGGCTGTTACCGTACCTGAAAGATCGTGTGTCAACTGGATGTAAACTGACATTGTGGCAGCTAACCGGGGGGATTGGGTGATAGTTCAAAACAGTTCCGCAAATATGTAGTACACCTCTAGGCAGAGCGGTCGTAGTACACCCCTAGGCAGAGCGGTCGTAGTACACCTCTATGCAGAGCGGTCGTAGTACACCCCTAGGCAGAGCGGTCGTAGTACACCCCGGGGCAGAGCAAATCGTAGGGAGAAATGCTTGAAGCAAATTTTCTTTCAAATAGGGAGCTCTTTACCAAAAAGGTTGCAAAACGGTGAGAGGGAACTTTCTCGAGGAAAAATCTTTTTCAAAATGAACTTTTCCTTCTTACGCATAAATGCAGCTATTCCGTATTAAGAAAAAAAAAAAAAAAAAAGAAAAAAGGAAAAACCATAAGCGCACGTTCTTCTTTCCTTCGGAATTCTCCTTCCGCCTTAGCCAACTTTTATGAAGTTATCTATTCCAACTTTTGTGAAGTTATCTATTCCAACTTTTGTGAAGTTATCTATTCCAACTTTTGTGAAGTTATCTATTCCAACTTTTGTGAAGTTATCTATTCCAACTTTTGTGAAGTTATCTATTCCAACTTTTGTGAAGTTATCTATTCCAACTTTTGTGAAGTTATCTATTCCAACTTTTGTGACGTTTGCTATTCCAACTTTTGTGACGTTTTACTATTTTGCGCAAATGGGCACGCTTATCCCGATTTTGTTAAGTATTCTCTGGATGCTATTATTTCCGCGTTCCTCTCTCCGAGTTAGTATTTGCACTTTCCCAGTTTGCTTTTTTTCTATTTAAAAGAAAGCCTTTTTTTTGTTTTTTTCATATGGCTTATAACAATTTTTCCATTTTTTTTTTTTTTTTTTTTTTTTTTCCATTGATAAGTGAGAGCTTTTCGCACTTAAGGGTATAAGCCCAACGGCGGTAACGGCAACTTTATTATATATAAAAAATAAAAAGGGGCAAGGCATAAAGGAGGTGCTCACGCATACGCGCACATAAGTATGTATACATATATTTATTTGCATAATATATTATATGCAAATATTTATATGTCACCACATTGTGCTATACGTGTACATTTGCGCACGCCGGGTTCACCCTCTATTATGTGCCATAAGTAGAGGCATAAACGAATGCACGAGGGGAGGATTCTTCCTACGCTTGGAACTGCATCCTCCTTTCAGTCGTTTCCTATGCACAGCGTTTTGCTCTATTGTTTTTTTTTTTTTTTTTTTTTTTTTTTTTTGTCAGTGCAAATAAGGGAAAAAATTCCTGGGAAAATTTTTAACAAAATCCCTCTGCCTCAATTACAATCCTCTGTTCTGCACGAAAAAAGCTTTCTCCTACTTTACGACAAAACGCTTTCAGTCCAACAGTTTTAAGAATTTTGCCTCACCTTACTTTTATACCTCCCCCCCCTTCCAATTTGCACTTTGTTTTTGCCATACGTTAACCCCTCGTCGTTTTGCACCATGTTATGTTACCTGTTTCCTCGCTTCCTTTTCTCGCGCCCGTAGTGTGCCTCCAATTTTTTCTACAACCTTTTACAAACGGCCAACTTTGCGCATATACAAAATGCGCCCAGCAAAAAAAAATTACATGCATAACCCAATCTCACTGCATAAAAGCAGTTGCCAAGTTGATCTATACATTCAACTGCATCACGAACGTTCGTACATATTGCCTAAACGGATGTAAACGTATAAGTTTTAAAAAAAAAAAAAAAAAGGAAAAGCGCAACCTCGTTAGTAGTGTACTGGAAACATTTTTTTCGCCTTTTTTTTTTTTTTTTTTAAAAGGGAAAAAAAAAAAAACCTAAGAATATATACGTACATGTAAAGGTATTCCAGGGGATATAGGCCCAAAATACAGCACGGGAATGTATCTGCACGGGGACATATTTATGTAGGTAAGGCCAGTTGGCACTTACATATGTATGTAACACCGAACCTGGGATCCAACTTTTGCAGATTGGCCATCCCCTTTTGTTAGAAATATAGCTTTTGAGGTACTTCACTGCACACCTATATATACATATACAGGAGAGCATTCTCTTTCTTTCACATGTGAGGGAGCATTACCTTATAGCGAAAATTTGTCGTAGTTTTTGCGTGACTAGCATACCTTAACTGTTGCAATAACAGCATATGTGCTGTTTTATGCCGGTTGCACCTTTTTAATGTCGATAAAAAGGACATTAACTATTTGTCACCACCAAAATCTCTCGCGAGTGTTATTTTGTGGAAGTACCATATTTTCCCTCATATGCAATAGGATATGTTGCATACATTTTTGCGTACAGAAATAGCGAGCATCGCCCCCAGTTATTGTGTTCGCTAATGTTACTTGGGAAATACGCCTTTTTTTTTCTTCCTTTTTTTTTTTTTTTTTTTTTTTTCCTATTTCTCTCTCTCCCCTGTGCGCTTAGGCGCAGTTTGCAGTAGTTTTTTCCCATTATGCTGTTCCCCCGTTATTTTGTTTATCGCCACCCCACTGCGTGTACGCGTACATGGGAGATACATGCCTCACTTATTTTTGAGAGCAATCGAGAGAAAGCGTGAAGTGTGTTTGTACCCTCGGGAGAACACACCTCTACATAGAGGAAACGTTTTCCTGTGCGTACATGTGAATATGCAAAACCGCAAAATAGAAAAAGAGAAAAATAGAAAAACCCGTTTATATGTGTATATATATGTTTAAGTGGGCATATGCGTTACGACCATTCACGCAGACAAGCTTACTGCGTATAAGCAAAGGGGGCATACCTTCTTTTCCCCCCCAACATACCCCCTAGCGATTCTATGATTTCCCTTTTCCAATTTGTTAGAAATTTACATTGCATAACAGCGTGAAATGGGAAAACCCCCTCATATAGTTCGAAAAATGCACTTTTTTTTTCTTTTTTTTTTTTTTTTATTCCCATTCCATAAGTAGGAAACACCAACACGTGTTTGACAAATGTTGGTACACGTTGACGAAGGTTTACTCATATGCTCGCACCTCTTTGCGTATTTCCCAGAGAATACGTAATTTTTTATGAAAAATGACCACCACGTGAAATTGCGAAAAAGATTTGGCGCTATGCTTAAGCAAAATTAACTACTTGTCTATATTGTACCTTTTTTTTTTTTTTTTTTTTTTTAACCAGAAATTCTCCACTACTTCGTAGTGTGTGCATACATACTTGTATGTATACATTTTCATGTGCTGACTTGCACATTTTCTGCAGTGGATACAGCTAATTTTACACTACGTGTGGCCGAGCTCGGTTTTTTTTTTTAAAAAAAAAAAAAAAAGGAAAGGAAATAAACCCCAATTTTTTCCTTTTTCCTGTGCATATATATACGCAAAATTGCACATCCCCTTCGTGCGCATAGAAGAGAGTAAAATTTTTTTTTTTTTTTTTTTTTTTTTTATACATACGAGGAGAAGATACTATTATACCCTTCTTCCCACGAGCCATTTCGTGGATCCTCCTGCATATTCTATTTTAAAACGTGATTTTTATCATGTCATTTTGCTAGAAAGGGGAAAAAAAGAAAATTAACTTTGTGTCTGGCTTAAAAGCTCCAGGAGCAAGTTTTTAAAGGTGAAAATACACACATAACATATGCTCCCTGATGCGTAGAATTGCACGTAGACACGGTTTTTTTTTTTTTGTGACATATCACTGTTATGCCCCAAGTGAAGATATTTCAACCCTCCCCTTTTCCCCACTCCTTGCACCTCATTTTCTGTGCTAATCGCCTACACATTCGAACTTGCGTTTGGCGAGTCGCGCATGCGCATATTGCACACATGCAAAAATAAAAAAAAATAAATAAAAAATAAAAAATAATAATAAATAAGTGAACAAGTAAACAAGTGAACAAGTAAACAAGTGAACAAGTGAACAAGTAAACAAGTAAACAAGTAAATAAATAAGTAAAGGAAGAAGGGAAGAAAGGAAGGAATACAATTATATCAAGTAACAAAATTCTGCCAAGTGACAAAATTCTGCCAAGTGACAAAATTCTGCCAAGTGACAAAATTCTGCCAAGCGACAAAATTCTGCCAAGCGACAAAATTCTGCCAAGCGACACAAAAAGACAATCACTAAACGAGAGGGACATCCAAATGGAGAGTGGGTTATACTGGAAATTTAAGAACGACACAAGCGCGTTCGAAGTGAATAGATTTATACAAGAGAATGATCTTGAAGGTGCATTAAATTATGAAGGATTATTGCATGAA
Source organism: Plasmodium ovale wallikeri (assembly GCA_900088485.1). Lineage (NCBI taxonomy): Eukaryota > Apicomplexa > Aconoidasida > Haemosporida > Plasmodiidae > Plasmodium > Plasmodium ovale. Next base: position 116,688 of record FLRD01000037.1, on the reverse strand, counting down.
ATAAAGTCAGAAAATTATGACCTCTTAAATTTCTTAAGTAGAGAAGAAAATTTAAAAAAAATATTAAGTTATATAATAGAAGAATCAGAAGAAAAAAATAATTATGACAAGTCATATAAATATCCATATAAATGTCATCAAATTATAAGTACCGAAAATAAATTAATTATTGATTCAATTGTTTATAATAATAAATTAATGAAATATTTTTGGAAATTTATTTTAAAAAAAGAACAATTAAATGAAGTATTAGCTGGTTATTTTAGTAGATGTGCTATATCTATTTATAATAAAAATACGAAAGAAGTTGTTAACTTTTTAAAAAAAAAAAAAAATCTTTATTTAAAAGGTTTTTTATTTCATTTTTATTCTAGAAATATAACGGAACTGTTTAAAGTTTTACTTTTTGTTAAAATACCATATTTATGCATTTTTGATAATAAGAATATAATATTTTATATCTTAAGTAATTTAAATGGTAACTTTTGTAAAAACTTGTATATAACTTCAGATAGAGAAGATAATATTACTTGTTTAATTAGAGATATATTTGTAAGAAAAACAGAAATATATTATTTTAATTATTTTTTAATAGATCTATCATCTCAGTTATCTTTTTCTTATCTTATTAAATGCGTTTTTTCAAAATGTCCTTACACCATTTCAGCTGCTATTACTATTATCTCTGATCTTCTTCACTACACTGTTTTGGCAAAAACATATAGCAACATTGATTTTTACGAATGTATGCAATTATACAATAAAGAAGAGGAACTCAATAAAAATCAAACAAATCGCATAAACGATATGGCAGATCTAGAAATTATTAGAACAAAGAAAAAAAAAAACAGAAAAAAAAAGAAAAAAAAAAAAAGGAAATCTAACAAAATTATAGAAGAAAATAGTTACACATCTAAAACGTATATTACTGGATCTTCGGGAAAAATGAAAGAACCTCCAACTACAACTGCTAGCCCTTTTTTCGATGCTGGTGAACATTTTGACATGGGTGCTATCTTTAATGCAGGGGCGCTATTCGACACTGGGGGGGCAGACTATGCCACTGCTGTACGGGACTACAGCGCGGCGGGGGATTACAATGATGTGCGGGATTACACAGCCGGGAGTGCATCGAACGATCAGGAGAAATACGAAAAGGAAAAGAGAGAAATTGAAAAAACAGAAATGGAGAAGGAGGATAATATTAGTAAGGAAAAACAGTTAAATCATGTTAGCAAAAAAATAAAGGAGGAAAAAAGCGGAACAGGAGAAGAACTACCACCAGATGGAATTAACCAACTTAAAGAAGAAATGAAGGAAGGAAATATAAATATTCATCCCGAATACGGAATTGTAGATGGATGGAACCATATTGAAGCAGAACCGAATCAGCAACAGTTAAATTGTCAAAATGGTTCTAGTTTTACCCAAGGAAATAGTACAACCCGAACATCATCAAACACGTTTAATATATGTACTGAGAGAACCACTTTACTTTGCATGGATAACGGCACCTATATTGAGAATAATGTTACTACTCCTCATAGAGAGGATGTAGCCAATGAAAGATTAAGTTACGAAACACACACTGGAATTAAAGAAGAGGAATCATTTTCTCTTTCCCATGGAGATGACAATGATGTTATCCCGTTTCGTGGGAACATATTCGATAATGGTGAATTAGATCATGATCCATTCAATGTTCATCATGTTATGAAAAAGGATAAATCAAATGTAGGAAATGACAATTCCTTTGATAATGATACCTTTCTCCGCTTTGTTGATAATAGTAATCAAAACGATGATACAGAAAGTTATAGGGATGGAAAAAATGAACGCATTAGCGACAACGATAACAACTGCTTTTCCTACGGATCCGACTTTTCCTCAACAGATTCTTCTGACGACGAAGGTTTAGAACATTTGACCAGGATTAAATTCGAGGATGTGCTCAACAGGATGAAGCAAATTGCTAGCAACAGGAAGGTGAACATCGAAGGGGGGGAAGAAGCCGAAGAGGTAGGCGAGGCGGGCGAAGCGGAAGAGGTGGACGAGGTGGACGAGGCGGGCGAGGCGAACGAGGCGGACGAGGAGGGCGCCCGTGACGGTTCTCACTACGACTGCCCCTACAATGGGAGCCATGACGATAGACATGATGATCTGCAGAACGATCCGCAGAACGATCCGCAGAACGATCCGCAGGACGATCCGCACGGCAACATCTATGATAGCCCCTATGATGGGAATCATAATGGTCGCAAATGCCGAGATCATGGAAAGAAAAAGGAAGAAGAGGCATTTCGTCTTTTTCGAAAAGAAGAAGGAGAAAGTAATATCCCCTTGGATAAATGGATAGAATGTTTGGAAAATACAACCTTTGTGGATATATGTTTTTTTGGTTATATTAAAGATATCATGAAATTATACGTTAAAAATATAAACAAAAATAAAAGTAAAAATATATTAGGGTTTACAACCCTAGAAATTATACAACTAATTAAAACATTAATTAAAACGAAATCAAAAAACATATTAACAGAAATTATAGATGAAGGATTTTTTGATATTTCCATTGATATTTTTTTTAAGTATAAATGGAACAATTTATTACACATATCAGTTTGTGATTTACTACAAACAATTATTTTTAAAGAAAATGAATACTCCTACTTACTATACTATATTTTAGCATTAACTACATTTTTGCCAAAATGCTTACGCTATTTTGATGCTGTTCGGAGATGTCGAAATATTAAAAATAAAAAAAAAAAAAAAAAATTTGAGAGCTTGATTGATTGTGGTTATAAGGCACATCTACTTCATATATGTCAGATTCTAAGTAATAAATCGTTAGAAATAAAATGGCTCTCCAACTTTTTAGTTACTGTCTCAGGATGGAATGATATCATTATTGACGAGCTCAATCATTACTCCATGTACTTCAACGATAACAACTATGCAGATGAGAGGAAGTCTGATGATGCAGACGATGCCGAATTCGTCCAGGCAAGTGCCTTGGCAAATGGAAGCAGAAACGGAACCGCAAACGGAAGCGGAGTGCATCATGCGACCGCTATCGGCACGATTGGTGGCTTGGGTAACACGGAGGAGCATACCTCTGAACAGTGCGGTCAAGGGGATGGCAGCTTTGGAAACTACTCAAACGTGATAGATATGCTCTTTAATGAAAATAAAAACGACTATGCAAAATATGAAAATGATTGTCTTAAGAATAACTCTGAATATGCATCGAATTCTAACGGAAATTTTGACAGCAACAACACCAAAATGAGAGACAATCACAATAATGTCGGAGAAGACTTTAATAAAGAAGATGAACACTGTGTAGATATGGACTTTGCGTTGAACAATTACAAAAGTGCGTACGATGATAAGTTTGAAAACTTTGGTGAATCTATCGACATGCACCTCCAAAATGAGAGCAGTCTTTTTGCTTGCACTGCAAATGAATATCTGTATGACCACATAAACGCGAACATACCCAATCAGCAAGACTTAGGGAATCCTGAGGGCGACCCCCTCGGAGGTGGAAACGGAGAAGAAAGCCAGTTTGCGGATGAGCAGCACTAGGAGAAGAGGCAATGGCAGGCTGCGGTGAGTTAAAGCGCGATGCTGGCAAGACTCTCCGCTGTGGAAAAAACATATTTCAGCATGTGGTTCTCACTGCGCGAAGTACGTAACATATAGAAAGGATGTTTTCCCTCCTCACTTTTAATATTCCCAGCGCAATTCCTGTTTCGTAGAAGATGCGCGCACCGTGGTTTATCATTTGTTATCCACCCGTTTTTTTTTTTTTTTTTTTTTTTTTTGCTGTTTTCCCATTTTGCGGATGCTCTCATCTCTTTTTGCATCCACCCCCATCTATCACCCTAAAAGAAATGGCTCAGAAAAAATGCCAGAACAGCATGTCATTTTGTGTTATTTTATGAAAAAGGGGAACACATTTTCCATTCGCCATTTTTGACTTGCCATGTGCCGCTCTCCATTTTAAACATTGCGACACCTTTCAATATTTTTAACAAGTCTTTTTTTTTTCTTTTTTTTTTCTTTTTTTTTATCGCCCCCTTTTCTTTTTTTTTTTTTTATGCCCAACTAGATTTACAAAACTTCCCATTCTTATAACTCTTTGTCGAATTTGTATAATTTAAAAAAAAAAAAAAAAAAAAATCAATCAGTCAAAATAAATTTCGACCCACCATGGAGAACGCAAGGGAGAAGACCCTTCCTCCCAGTGGGGATATAAACACATACGCATGTGTACAAATATTGCAGAACTTCCAATGTCCGCACAACAAAAATCAGTAGTTCCTAATTTCGCTTGTTGACTTTGAAATATCTTCAATTATTATTTGGTCCTTTTTGTTAAATATAGCACTTTCCTTCTTTTCCTGAAAGTGGGTTTTCAAATCGTGCACGTGATAAATGTGACGAAATAATACACACCAGGGGAAGTATGTACGTAAAACTGCACAAACACATGCATGCATATATGCCGATGGGCGTTTGTTTTACTCCCTCCCCCCACCTGTCTGAACGTGTTAAAGACAACGCTGAACTTTTTCTTGTTTTCGTTTAGGATCTCCTTTAGCATGTTCTGCTCCCTCTGAAAGGTGAATGACCGCAGTGAGTCCAGTTGTGTGATAATTGCACACACGTACGTGCGTGCACATCGGATAATTAGCATAACCTTATATATATGTATATATGTATATATATATATATATATATATATATATATATATATACTACACGCGCCTTCTCGTACATGAGCCCACTGGAGTGCCTCTCTGCCTCCCTACCGTAGTGCGCAAGCCGCGAGGGGGAGAATACCGGGAAAAGATAATATAAGAAAATATATTCCTTTCAGTTTTTATTAAAAGAAGAAAAGAATTACTAAAGGAAACAAGGTTATTTTTGTTTATCCGTGTAATCAAAAACATATTGTGGCTTCCATGTTTTAATATACCTGATTGTGGCTTTATTTCGAAGTTTTTAATTTCTTCTGTGAGGATATAATTACTCATTTGGTTATAACTGACCATGTATGCTTCGAAATAGGAATCATTTGTGTGTCTGTAAAAAATATTTAACTTTGTTTCGGAGCACAAGTTTCTGTCAACGAAAACATTTATATACTTTTCTGACACATTAATGTAGTTGAAAATTTCAACGGATATGTAGTTCTTCTCAACGGTCGTAAACTTCCTCGTCTCCTCTCTTTTGAGACATTCGACCTGCACGCACCGCTCTCCCCCGTCCGCGTATATTTCGTCTTCCCAATCTATCCCGTCCGCTTCCTCCATGCCTGCCACGCGCTTGACCACAACACAGAAGCTACAGTGGAAGGGAAGATAGGCGAGCAGCTCCAGACTTAGCACCAAGTCGGTTGGAGTGTCCTTCACAATGTGCATGTATAAGTAGTTGTTAAGCAGTTCTTCGTTCATATCGAAAAGGATGTTGTTCATTTTTATGCAGGTTTTCCCGTTTAATCCACCCCAATTGCTGTTTAAATTTTTTAGGTTAATTAAAAAAATTTTATAATTATATTTCCCTTTTTTGACATTTCTGTGCAGCATATTTTTTTCCCTTTTTCGATTTTCCAACTCGTCTATGAATTTGTCATAATCTTCTCTCTCCATCATTTTCTTTTTGTCTATGTAAATTAGCATCTGTGTCTTTGTTTTGCAAATACTCTCAATGAATAACTTCCCATCGTAGTATACCACATCCTTGCTACTTAGTCTACAATTCTCCTGTTCAACTTGCTCTTCCATGATATCTTCCCTAGCTTCACATACACCAAATGGGGTTCTCTTCATCTGGGTAGATACCAAGTCACCATCTTGAGTGCACTCAGAATCGGTTGTTGTTGAACCGCATCCCGGAGAACCAATACCTTCATTTGTGTGCATTTCCATGTTTTCTTCCCCATTACCAGTAGATATCATTCGCCATGAATGTTTTTCTTCTTCCCTGTCTGCTTCCCCCTCCTCAGTGGTAAATACTTCATTTAATTTTGTATAAACGACATGGTTGTAATCCACCTTTTTAACAACGTTACAGGGATAAGGTTCTTCCCCACCAGTTGACGAATCTGTAAGAGAATTTTCGTCAAACCTATTGTGATAGGTGACCTCATCATTGGGGACATCACATACGAGATGCTTTTCTCCGATCAGAGACCCCTTTTGGGTGTTCTTGAAAACGAACTTGTATTGATAAGCAATAGATTGGAGTGACCCTCTGTTTGTATCATCATGGAGAGGCTTTAAAACGATCTCTAACGTTTGTACTGATGTTACCTTCTTGCAAAAGTAAGTCATCAGGAGTGAAAAATGTCTTCTCTTGTTTACAGTAAAATTTTCCCTACTTAATATTTTAAAATATTTTTTTTCATTATTTATAAGAACCTTTTCTTTTTTCACAGATACTGAATGGACACTCCTCTCCTTCATCCTTTTCTCTGCCTCATGCTCGGAACTATCGGAAATTATATGAGAACCTCCACCCATTTCATCTCTCCTCCTTTTGAATCTACAATTTATGCACACTTTGCAATTAAATGGGTTGAAAAGATTTACGTTAAAATGGTACAAACAACCAGAATTATACATAATCATCTTTTCTTTTATTTTTCTCTTCACTGTATACACTCCTTTGACAAAATAGAGAAAGTCTCCATATATGTCGCTCCTCACTAAGGCATAACACCCTTTTGAACTATTCGTCGTTGGTTTGTACCTTATTACAACGTGGTTGCTTGGTTCGTCAGTGTGTTTGTCTTCTCGTTCGCACACAAGTCCATCTACGTCTACATCTACGTCTATATCTACGTTTACATCTACGTCTACATCTACACCTCCATCCGCGATTCCCCCAATGGTGTAGTTCGTTCTATTGCTCAGGTAAATGCATTTAACCTTGTGCTTGTCTTTTCCCGCATCACTGCTACTCCTCTGTCGTACGTATTCCCCTACCTGGTAAAAATACTCATTCGAATGTGCATTTTCCTTTGAGCTTAACATGTTTACATATCTCTTCTCTTCAGAATTAAAATCGAAATGTAGATGGATGAAGCAAGACTTGGATAAGCAAGCGGAGAAATTACTTATCCTTAGTTCGTCCCTTAATTTTGCTAACAATATTAAAATGTAGTAATTTACACCCTCCTTTTTGTTGTAAATAAACAAAAATCCTATATTCTGACTGGTATAATTAATGCTTACATTTATGTATCGTTTACAGTATTTTATCAACTCTTCGAAGAGCCTCTTCTCATTATGTGGAAAGTTCTTCTTCCCCTTTTGCTTTACAGTTTTCCTCAAACTTGGGTGCTCCTTTTTCGCCATGCTGTTACCCTTTACACCCATGGATGCTGCTTTGGGGGGCTGTTCTCCTCCCTTTTTTATCGTTTCACTCTTCAGGTAAAGGTTTTTTACCCTGGAAGCTGCATATTCGTCCTTTTCTCCGATGGCCTCCTCTCCGTTGGTCTCCTCTCCGTTGGTCTCCTCTCCGTTGGCTGCATTCCCAATGACTGCCCTTCCACTGGACCATTCCCGAGTCACCGCACTTTCCACTAGCATCTCTTCCTCGCTCTCCTCGTTCGGAGGGAAGTAAAACTTGGATAGTTCCTGCGCAATGTCGAATCCTCCCCCGGTAAAACTGGGATCGTTCCCTTCGGTAGAAGAAGCCCTTTCCTTTTCATGACCTAACGAACTGGAAATGGTTGTTCCCCTGAAAGGATCAATCTGCTCTTGCTCGCTGTTCAACTTGTAACATTCCGTTGTATCGCGTAGATTATCAAAATAGTTTGGTATTTTTGGTGCATACTTAATATTATAAACGTGTATATCATTTTTCGGAATTTCAATTTGTGTCCTTTCGGTAAATTCATGCATGTATGTCAGCAAAAAATATTTTTCCTTTTCACGTCCATTATTTTTTAAAACAATTTCTTTGCTTATTTCATCCCCGACAGTTGTCTCAAGGAGTAAAATTTTTAGCGGCTGATTTAGCTCCACTGTGATGTTTAACTTGTACCAAAAAAAGTAATCAGAGAAGGGAAAATTATCTACACAACTATTTGATCGATCACTATCATGGTGACTACTGTTATACCGAGTAGAACCATGGGTACCCTTCATGTTGACAAGATTGAAAAACTTGAAAATGAGACATCCAACAAATTCACCAATGTGCGCACTTCGAACGAAGAAAGTGTATATCTTTCTCTGTTTTGGTAACATCTCAATTTTTTTATCCCCAAAAAGAATTGGTAGATCTGAGTATACCTTAAATTCACAATGGAAATCCAACTCGTTAAATAGTTCCATCTGTACAGTTTTCTTCATTCGATTAAGAACTTTTATATGTATAGTCTCTTTCGGGTAAGGTTTCTTAATATTAGCGCTTACATTAACTTTTATTTGATCTTCCTCATTTTCTACATTAGTCATGAGAATAATACAAGAACACACAACTTCAACGATAGAATAACATATTACTTCAAAATTGAACGTTTCTATATCTTTTGGTATTTCTACATATTCATCATTTTTAAAAATGTTATAGTCTATCTTGTTATTATGCTGATCTATTATTTCCGAATGAATACATTTATAGGTTAATTTTTCATTGGTGTAATTATATATTGGTATACTCTTTTTTGATAATATATAGGCACTAGTATTGAACACAATAGTGAAAACCTTATTTGTCTTTTCACTGTCCACATTTGCTATAATTTTGTACAATCTATAGCACATCTCATGTATGCAATTCTTATCCTTCACACGCATATTTCTAACATCCTCATAACTTACCAAATTTGAAATGTCTTTTTTTTTTTCTTCATGGTTTTTCTTCACCAACAGGATGCAGTTGTATTCATACACCCCACCGCTTTCTTCCCTCATGTTCAAATTGCAAAAGCAGTTCGTGTCCCGCTTAACCGCATCGCACAGCTCGTCCACGTTCACGTCGACGGCTGATCCTGCATCTGCGCCGCTTACATATCGGGCATAGTCCAGATTCTGGAACGAAAAGAAGCTCTTTTTGATAGCCACCTTGTCATACTTATCACAGGTGATGTAAAAATTGTGCCTACTCTGGTTGACACTTTTTAGGTAACTTTTCAAATAGGCCATAAAATACTTCTTGTCCATTTTGTTTAAAGTACATAACACAAATTTGACACACTTCAAAAACTCTTTATTTATGGGATTTAACTTCATATCGTAAGTGAAGTTATAAGACAAGGTATTCATTTTAATTACTTCGTCCTCTTTCACATTATTAATGTAGAAGAAGCAGTTTACCTTACATGTGGAAAACAAATATTTTGTTCTCCTGTCTTTTACGCAAAATAGGAGAAAACCAAAATAATTGCCTTCCACAAAAGGGCAAAAGTGAAGTTGTATCTTTCTCCTTTCATTTTTCCCAATGGTTAGATCCTTTCCATTCTCTACGTAAAAACAGCTAAAAAAATGTTCATGTTCATTTAGGTAATTCCTCAAATTGGCATTAATCATAGAACAAACAACACATTGATTGTACATTTCGTGGGTACCCTTGTCTACAGTTAACATGTCCATTTCAAAATTGTCCTTTTCTTTTTCTTCTTTTTTTAAATCTCTTATGTATAAATGATAAACATTCGAATTTACTTCTACCCTCTTTTCTGTATTATTTATCAAATTTATTTCCAAACTCTTTCTTTCATAAGCTTTGCCTCTTAAATTGAAACACTTTACTTCACTACTACTCAACATAATGTTTATTTGCGAAGAGTGTGTAGGACGCACCCTACTCGCATCGTTCCTCTCGCCCGAAACACGCATATCAACATTTAAGTTACTCCCCTCATTCTTCTTATCCTTCAAATTGCCCTTATTCTCCAGTATTACCGTCTCCTTCTCTCCGCTCCCTTCCACAAGTCTAATGCAAATGTATCCCTCGCTATCCCTCTCCTCCGGGAGATAACTGCTAAAAGGTGGGGAGAATAATTGAAAGAAGCGCTACAGTGTGATGCGTAGAGGAAAACTACTATCTCCCGTAGTGACATGTATATCCGTCCAAGAGTGCAAACACGGAAAGACAAAAAAAAAGGAAAAAATAAAACGCAGAACATAGAAAATATCCGTGTGGAAATTATTTCTCTAGCTAGCCATAGTCAATAAAGTACATTATTTATTTTTTTTTTTTATGATTTGTTCATAATTCTACGAATTACAGCTATAAAAAAAAAAAAAAAAAAAAAAAAAACTTACCATTCTGAGCGCAACACTATTACAGCATAATTTTCATTCTTCCTAAAAGAGCGATGGTTTGTCTTTTTACCCATTCTTGCATCTTCCTCATGGCTGTCATCGGACAAACATGAAGTAGAGCTACTCCGACCCATATGAGAAGATGCAGTGGAAGCATCGGTGCCATCAGAGTCATCAAACCTAGGTGCGTCGGAGGGGAATCCATTTTTAAAGGGGGAAAATTTTATGCTTGTGCTGTAGTCGTATTTGAACATGGCCTCCTCGTAATTTTTGTCTATTTTTATTTTTATTTCTTCCGATTTAAGGGGGTCAATGTGGATGAAATTCTTGTCAACGTGGTACTTATTGCATCCAATGAGGAACACATTATATTTGCATTTGTAGCTGTTTAAGTTGTATATCGTTATAACCCTTTCTTCCACCTTGCTCACATTTTTAGGAATGCCTATTTTTTTATTTTCGCCTTGGACACGCACATTTTTCATTTTTTTTTCGCGTGTTAATTCTTCGTTTATGGCATAAATATCATTTTTGTAGGAAGAAGAGTCATCTACAAGTAGGTAGTAGCTAGGTAAATAATTGGGAAGTATAAAATATAGCGATGTGAGGAAAATGAACATGTGAATATAGTTAAACTCAATTAAAACTTTCCTACTGATCAAATTGTTTAATTTTAGTTCGTTCAAAATTACTAGCAAAATGTCTACGTTATTGATGTAGTCTCTCTCCGTTTTACAATGCACTTTTATTTTATTTTTAAAAAATAAGTAATATGGAATGTGCGAAATTAGGGTATATATGATCATCACCAAATCCTTTAATTCATGCACACTAGTTACTTTGTCTTTTTTCTTTGAAAAATGTTTCCTCGTCTTTTTCTTTCTCCTTTCCATATAAAAATCGCTTTTATTTAATTTTACAGGCTTGCCTTCGCTATTTTCACGTTGGTTCACGACCTCATTGACTTCATGGTGGGGCGTCACCTCCTCTCCTACTTCCTCCCTTCTCACTTCTCCAACGTTTATAACTTTCCTAGAACTGGGTAATTTTCCCAAATCAGTGACGACTTTTTCATTTTCATTCCAACCCTCCTTAAATACGTACCTTTCATTTTGCACATCGGTGTAATGCACATTGTTATAATGGAAGTATAACCATTCGAAAAGTATACACTCAACACCTTTAAATTTGTGAGAGGTGCGTTTTTGTTCCTTTTCTGCTTCTCTTTTGAGTATCCCATTTTTTCCCCCCTCTCTTAATTCTCCCATGGGTGAACTATCTTTTGGTGAATTTGTATCTATCTCTTTACGACTTCCTTCGAGCGTTAACTGGTCATCCCTTTTTTCCCCCTCTTCACCCCCTCCCTCGCAGTTCAAACTGTTTATCTTCTGCACAACTTTCTTCAAATCGATGAAGTTGTTTTCGTAAAAATTGAAGTAATTTATAGCACTGCTGTTTTTGATAACCCCTACTTTCATCCTCTTACCGTGGTGAGCATTTTTGCCATTTCTGGGGCCGCCCTTCGCCTCTTTTATGGGCGTCGTCTTTTTTCCTCTTTCCACCCCGACCACCCCGACCACCCCGGCTGGCATCCTCTGCATCCCTTTTCCTCTGCCACTGCCATTGCCGCTGCAAATGGCGCTGCAAATGGCGGCGCTACTGGTTCCTTCGCTTCTTCGAGACCTCCTTTTCCTCTCGTCGAGAAAGGCGGTGTGTTTGTTCAATTCCCTATCCTGCTTATTTAAAACAATTAAGTAGTTTATTTTTATCATTTTTATATTTTCATTTATCTCGTTTTCTATGCTGCACAACTTAATTCCCCGCAATTTACTCAACGAGTTTACATTTACACAACTGCACATATTTTTGTTTAAAAATTCTAGGAAAATTGTAATCCACGAGTAGCTAAATAGTTTTAAATGCGTTTTGAACACCCTATCAAAAAAGAACACTCCCTCTCCTCCGTTAAGCAAAAATTGATTCACATCTACATTGCAAATGTATTCATCACTGTCACCTTTATCGTTTTTTCCCATCTCTTCCTTTTTCCCTTTTACGTAGAAGTGTTCTGGTATCTTGTTGAAGATATAATACATGTACACATCTACAGGAAGCAAATTTTCGTAAAGGATATGATCAACGAGTAGCTTTTCCTGGTCATATAGAAAGATAAAAAAAAAAAAAAAAAAAAAAAAAATACGAAACAGTGAAAAGATACATCTAGGCATATGTATGTACAATCATGCATGAGTCTAAAACCCACAGATAAGTGTACATGTTATTATCCAATTTAGCTAAATGTAAATGTAGAAAAGTGGGAGAATGTGCGAAGAATACTATTTAGCATTAAAACCATGACAATGTAACATAGTGACTCAATAGAGAAAGTGAGATAAAGCTATGTGACAGACACACTCGAAGAAATTGAAAATTTTGTATACCTCCTTTAAATGCTTCAATATTCCTTTAACATTTTGAAGTATGTTCTCATGGAGTAATGTGTTTTTCTCAAAATTCGTCATGGCAATATTTTCATAAAATTTTATTCCGTTTATCAACTTTTGTACGTTTCTATTTGGGTAAAGTAAAAAAAGATCATGTAACAAATTAAGAAAAAATAAAAATAGGTCATTTGTATTTTCTATGGCATATGGGAGATAAGATTTGTTCAACATAATCCTTCCAATAAACATAAATATGTAATCGTTTAAAATTGCTGTCAAGTTATGTGTCAAATTTTCGTCATTATAATACACATTTGTAATGTTTCTAATTTGTAACCCCTTATAAATATTGACAGTTTCTTCCTCATCCTTTTCTACAGTGTTACTGTAGAAGAATGGTAATAATGTGTCTTTTGTTTGTATAGATATATTTCTTTCTGTATTGCATCCTTCGAAAGGGGTAGTACCTTCCGGGTGTTCTTTCCATGGGTTATCATAGTGGTAATCTTCCCTCTTGTCGATATTATCCTGCATTTTGTTACCAACATGAATATCCCCCTTTTGCGTTTTCTCTCCATTGTCATTTCCTCTCTGGAAAGACACCGTTTCTACACCTCCTGCATTATCTAAAAGGTAGTCAATATTTTCATCGATGTTAACAAAGAATGGTATATTGTACTGATCATGCTCTAACACAGTTACAGAAAGGTTAGACTTAAATTTAACATTTTTATATGCCTTACATTTTAAAGAAACATTTATTTTTTTTACATTTTCGTTAATTTCACCTCCTTTTTCAAAATCTAACGATAAGGAAAAATAGTCTTCATGCAAATTGTTAAAATGGTATTTCACTCTGACATAGTCATACCCACTATTGTAAATATGAAAAGGAAAAGTAAACCATTCATTTAATTTGTTATGTATGATATTTATGTAAGTAACGTCAAAAAATAATTTCGGGGTTTCACAAGTTAGAAGCATATAAACGCAATAAGTTTTTTCCTCTCTCCGAACGGTACTCTTTAATACTTCCATTTCTGTGTTTCCTACATTACTGTCAGTTTTTTTCCCCATTTCATTGTCCACAAATGTTGCTGATATTCCCAATATTTCCACATATCTTCCCCTATGAAGCACGTTTTTAATTTTTACCTCTATCTCCGTCCCTTCCTCTGGTTTCAGCAAGCCGCTCTGTTTGCTCACGTCCAACTCGTATGCTTTCGCAACCTCCTCCACCTCGTCTCCCCCCATTACTGAGTCTCCCTTTGTTTCTATATCTCTGTTCGATACCCCCACGGCTACGCTTTGCTTTGTCGCTATTTGCTTTGCCGCTATTTGCTTTGTCGCTATTTGCTTTGTCGCTATTTGCTTTGTCGCTATTTGCTTTGTCGCTATTTGCTTTGTCGCTATTTGCTTTGTCGCTATTTGCTTTGCCGCTATTTTATTTACCCCTATTTTATTTGCCCCTATTTGATTTTCCGCTATTTGATTTGCCGCTATTTCCCTTGCCGCTCTCTCCCCGGTGAATACCCCTCTAACTGTCTGCTTCCCCTCATGTGTTGCGGTTTCACTGGCCTTTCCCCCTGTTCTTCTCATCAGGTGAACCTTTTTCTGTTCATTGGTGTATACGAAAACTTTCCACTCGATAGGATAGTCGGAAACGTTCTTAATCTTTAACGTTTTTTTCTTCTCTTTTGTAAAATAAGAAATGAGAGATTTGTGCGAATTTGCTGGGAGTACATTTGTGAAGTGGATACAGGCTGGGGATATGTCTAAGCATGTACTGTCAATTTCTACTTTGATCTCCTCTTCCTTTTTTTCATATATAATTTTATTTTGTAATAACAAACTGTTAAATTTCATTTTTTTTTTTATTGTCTTGTCGTAATAGCAATTAATATACATGGATACAAAACTCTTTGGGGGTATATTAACCATATACAAACATTGTGAGCTCTTTTCTCTTCTTTCTGTGAATTGTATATTCCCTCTACTTCTACAATAGCTACATAAAAAATTGTATAATCCTATAAATTTGTTATAATACCATTTTGTGTTTTCTTCTGTTATTATGTCTTCATATTCTATCTGAAAAATTTCTCTCAAAATTGGAAAGTCATCTCTTTTTTCTTCTGCATGTTTATACTCCTTACTATTGTATGTTAATGTCTTTTTCTCTTTTTTCTCCCTTATATTAATACTCAAAAAATTTAGCTCTGTTAGGTCCAAAACGACCTTCTCTTCGCATATGCCCTTGTTTAGGATGTCCATCTCGTAATCCATCATCTCGCAGCTCTCTTGCTTTATGTGCAATCCTCTCATAAACAGCACGTTAGACGGGGCAGCCTGCATATAGGAGGGTTCGATTACAACATAGGCAGTGGGAATTTCGTCGTAAAAAGTGGGAATTTCCACGTAGGAAGTATATATGCCACATCTCACCTTAGCACTTATGGGGATGACAAGATTTTCAGCTCCTCTAACGGAGAATACAATTTTGTCCTTGACCTTTTTACCATCCTTTAAGTTCACCGAAACGGTAACTTTCAGGCGTTCATTTTTTTGGACATAACTGTACTTATATTGGACATACACGCACTCTGGCTTGTGCGAACATTCGAATATCAGCGGATAGTCGGCTGTGTGGGTGTAGATATGTAGATAGGAAATGGGGAGAAAAATAATTATATGGATCCATGCTAGAGCATGTGCACAAATGAACAGGCGAGCGAACCATCCCGCCACTTTCGCAAATAATGTAAGAAAGGGGACAACTATATATGCTCTAATTTCGCTTTTAATTGTGTCCACATTTACTTTTTTACCTGTATTTATTAGGTAAAAATCTTTCGTATAATGTTTGTTTAAAATTATATTTTCAAAGTTCATCTCTGCTATGTCTGTTTTGTATGAACACTTGTTTACAAAGCATATGCATTGGACTCTGCAAGAAGGTAGAAGGGGGATGGGAGAAATAGGCAATTGGGAATCACTTCATACATCCATTGCACATGTAGAAGCGGTCAAATGCACAGATACAAGCGCGGATACACTTGTTGTCACTCGAGGGGGGGGGGGGGGTAACCTTTTATACAGCCTTTCTCCATCCAAGTATATGTAAATAAAGTCCTCCAGAACGCCGGCCCTTGAAGGGGCTAGGAACTTGATAGGTACCATTCTGCACGAGTTAGGACAGATCTGCAAAGGAAATCCCATGTCGTGTGTAAGAACGCGTAAATATGTATCCGTCGATAAGTTCACATACGTAATTACAGGGTCATTTGAAAATTCTATGCCACATATAGGGTAGTCCCTTTTGAGCCTTTTCCATTTTATGCTTACGGAAATATGGGTATCTATTTGGAATAGAGACCCGTTACATCCCATACTCACGGCTACTGGGAAGTCAAAGGGATTGTACAGGATGATCTGCCTTTCGCAATACATCTGGACATCCGAGTTTTCGAAGTAAAAGTGTAATGTTTGCTCTTTTATAAGGACATTTAGAAGTATAAGATTTGCCTTAACTGTTACTTGTTGTTCGTATGTATTGTTCAGTTTTAATGGGATTCTTTCCGTATATATTTGTTGAAGAAGAAAATCGTTAACTGACGGGATCATAACAATTTCTGAGTAGTTGGATAACATACTATTTTTTCTCTCTATTTGGAGAGAGGGAGTAGAGGAAAGACACATAGTGGTTCCTTCCTCATTTGTCATATTCTCCACCTTTTTAAAAAATGGACTTATCTTTAGTTCCAAATTAATATTTTTATTTGAATTTGTACCTACTATCAACATGTCGTTATCTATCTTCACATTGTCGCTTTGAGTGAAATCTAATCTAATGTTGCAGTCTGTATTGCTGTTATGTACAGTAAATTCCTTTTTATAACTTATGTTTAACAACACATTGTTGAAGTGAATGTTCTTTGAAAAGATAATTTTGTCTAACTGATGTTCTTCTAATATCTCATCACATGGCACATTCATACGATCATTACTTGCACTATTCGTATCTGTTATTTCCAAGTGTTCCCTTTTTATGTGCATATATTTTTTTCTTCTCTCCTCATACACAGCATGCTGAATACAAGTGTTACTTATTTTTGTTAATCCTGTATCATTTATATATATCCACATATCGTTAATTACTTTGGAAATTTTTTTTTTTAATTTTTTCTTTTCCATACATTCTTCCTCTTTCTCTTTCATGTCCATGTTAGTTTTGTCTTTCCTCCTTCCCCTTCTCTTTTCATACATATGTTTCAGTATGTCATTATATTTTTTTTTATTATTCTTCAAAAAAGCTATAAAATTTTCGTTATATTTGTACCTGTCCAGTTTCCCATCCACTAAGTACAAATTTTTATCTACCTTTTCTAGATCAAGTTTTTTTATTATCTTTTCAAAAATTTCGTCATTCTGGCAGTTGCCCAAGTCGCGGTCACCGCTTCCCTTGTTGGTAAGGCTCTTTTCTCCCTTTCCCTGTTCCAAGTGCAGAGAAGACGCTTGACGCAGCGCGTAGGCAGATTTCACCTCTGCAGTCATTAGCATAGCAAAGAAATATAAGTTGTTGCAAAAGAACACGTATATATATTCATCGATTTTTTTAATGGTATCACATTTTAACTTGAGAGTGATTATTTCCTTGCACATTGGATCTATGCACCCCTCTTTCCTGTTCAGTGTTAGGTAAGGTATCTTCGAAAAGCAGTAACTGACTTGCAAAAATTTGTTTCGGTTCGTCACTTCTATTATCAGTGTTTTCCCCTCATTCAGGCTCACCGTTTCGTAATTCAGAAAGTACGTGTTCGAGACAACGCACGGGAAGGTCAGGCAAAAAACGAGAAACAGCTTTATCTCTTCGTCCAGGAGGTTGCGGTTGTCGCAATTTTCGTGACAGCATCTTATCCCCCCGCTACAGCTAACACCACTTTCCCCACTGCATACGTACAGCATCAGCTCCACTACAACGGGGAAGTTTAGAAGGTAGGACATGTTCCTATTCACCTTTTCCAAAAAGTGAACATCGCACTTTGATTGCACTTCCACCGAAACATCGTGATAACTTAGTTTTTCAACGGTATATCCATCTTCCTTACTCAGCCTAACTGTTATATTTTCTTCCTGCTTCAATCTCTTCTTTGCAATCGCGAACAACTTTTCCTTCTCCTTCCTTTCTTCTTCACTCATTTCATTCTGCGTCACGCTGCTTATATCTGCAAGGATGTGGATGGGAAAAGAAGAGGGAGAAAAAAAAAAAAAAAAAAAAAAAAAATAATAAAAAATAAAATAAGAAATAAATGAGCAAGACGGATGCACACAACACGGAGATGTCTAGAAGATCACGACTTCCCGTAATGGTTGGTGAACGTGTGCTGCGTATAACTAAAAGAGTAGGCGGTAGCAGAACATGGAGATTCCGCAATGAACGTCCCCACGAATTTCCCTTCGCCGTTCTCGTCCTCACCGCGACTGAGCTGATCAATGTCTAGACCGTTCTCCTCAGAGTAGGCTTCGAACTCCTTCATAGAAAAAAAAGCATTAACTTTTCCTACTTTATGTGTGCAAAAGACGGGGTAGTTGTTTTCGTTTTTTATCTGTCCTTGGAACTTTTTTTTATGACCCAAGTACATGTAATTTAGGTTTATTTGGTTCCTTTTTTCATTTTCAAAAATGAAGGATGTTTGGCTGTTAGTAAAAATTGCGATTATAATAACATTTTTTATTTTTTCAGAAAAGTAACTATGTTCTTTTGTATAAACCTTGTATTCACGATAAATCTTTTCTTCCCTTTTATTTTTTATTGTAATATTTATAGTTGCAGTTTCGTTTATGTTTAAATCGACTGTTGTTTTGTCAAACTGCACGAATAAATCGTTCTTACTTGTATGAACATCTTTCCTTTCTGTTTCTTCCTTTTTTCGTTTGTTAATGTCACCGTTAAAGTGAACTTTTGTCGGTTTGTCATCCCTCTTGTAGTCATGTGTTTGCTCTGTTTTTTCCTCCTCTACAATATTGTCCATCGATATTGTGAATTTCCCCCTTTTCGAACCACCATTCTTTACTTTGAGAGAGTAATGGTATGTACGATTACTTTTACATATTCCCAAATTTATTATGTTGTCAAAAATGAATATAGGTACTTTTTTTTTTATATAAATGGGTATATGCACTGTTGTATACTCACTCTGTATTTTTAAACTAACCTTACATTCTACATTATTAAGAATATTTAGGATATCTTTTTTTTTTCCAAATCTATATTTTTTTACATCTAAATTAGAGAAAGAGAATTCCACTAAAATTTTTTCGCTAGTACCAGGGGCTAACTTTTTCTTTTTTACCCCCTTTATTTTTAAATACCTTGATTCTGATTCGAAAATGTTTACATTCTGCGTTTTTGTACATGCATTCTTTATTTTCAAAATCTTTTTTTCTATAACGTTATTTTTGCTTTGGATAAATGAATCTACATCTTCTACATTGTCATAAAAAAATTCTATAAACTTTGGTTCTACATCTATAAGATCGAACTTATTTGTCGCCTCGTTCATTATACCTCTTTTTTTTCTCACTATTTAGATATACTTCTTTGTAGAGAAGTTTCTTCTTTTACTTTGCTGTCACTCTTGGGAAGATGTTTCTCTTCCTTTTTGGAGATACTACTATACGCTACTTTTCTTTTTTTTTTTTTTTCCCTTATAAGAGGTCATCTATGCATGTGCATATGTGCCTACACATCTGTAGGCAATTACAGTGCGTACGTCGCGCCTATGAACAAATGGAAATACACGCTTACGTGCATCCGCTCATGCCTTTGCATTTTTATAATTATTTTTCGGCGAACGAGGGCAGCTTTTACATTGTCTTATTTTCCCCTTTATAACATGCGCTTGTTTTTATTTACTCCGTCAATTTTTTTAAATGGCCATGTTTTTGCGCTGGAAAATTTTTAATTTTGTGTGCATTTAAAAAAAAAAAAAAAAAAAAAAAAAGGGGGCGAAATGGAGAAGAGGCATCGTGGCGATTCGGGCTAGCCAATACAATGCTTCGTTGGAGAAAAACAGCTTTAACGAGTGCCATTTAGGTAAACCACAAATGTGCTCCTGGCAAGCACACGTGGGATACACGCGGGATACGCACAGAAAACGTGCTGGATACATGCGAACTAAGTGTGTGCACGGCTGTTGGGGACGGAAAAGGTTGGGAGAAGGCATGGGTACACATGGGAACATTCATCCCCGGGGGAGGTATCGCCAAATTGTGGCTGCGGAGATTTTAGCCGAAGGATATCATGCACGCTTCGAGTCACTCACACTTTTGGGGCTCTCGAGTTACTGATGAATGAAGATGTAGACGGGTATTTTGATAACGTCGTCCTGTTTACTTACATTTTTATACTTCAGCTTTACGTTTACAAAGCCTAATTTTTCCCCCACTTTTGTTTTGTCTATCTCCAAATAAATGGTATACTTTGAACTAACGCAAAATAATTTATTCTTAAAAATGCCCAATACAGGTAACTCATTGTCTATATCAACATCAACACTTATATTGTATTTACTATGATTATAAATATCTATTTTGTATTTTTTATTTTCATCTTTGATAAGACCAAAATCTATGCAAGTACCTTCTTTTAATCCCCAATATTTTTTTTTATAACAATAATTTTTAAAAATGTAATCAAATATGTACTGGTTTAAAAGAACATTTTTTTTTTTTTTTTGTTCATCACCTGACTTGTTCATAATTTGAAAATCGCTAGTTAGCTCAGACGTTGCCATCAAATTGGTAACTTCGTAGTTACACAAATCTTCTTTCCTTTTATTTACGTCTTTGCTCTTTTCATTAGGGGCCGCTGATCCTCTAATAGTATTGTCCAATGTCAAGGTTTCATTTTGACTTATGTTTTTCCCATCGTCTATCTTTTTTTTTTCCGCATCACTGAAAACGCTTGAAGTGTCTATATTTTTTTTTCCTGTATTTTTCAGCCTGACCAAGTCATCTTTACTATTTAAAATTTTATTAACGTTATGGAAGGAAAATTTATGGCGAAATATTTTCCTCTTTCGGTGATCTTCTATTTCGTTACTGCCGTTATAATTTTGATAAAAATTTAAATATTTGTCTTTATATATATTTGTCAACGTTTCTATGGTTTTTTTTTTCTCATACAAGTTTAAGAAAAAAAAAAAACTTCTTACTTTCTTAATATCATCCGTAATTGCCTTTATTTTCCTTGTGCTTGTTTTTATAATATAAATTAGCACATAAACAAAGATAAAGAAATTTACTTTTCTGAACATAATAGCGTTTTTCTTTTCGCTGCAGTTTTCGTAAATGTAATCCTTCACATTCCAGTTTCCCTCCGAAATTTCGTTATCCCCGAGGGCAGACTCTTCCCTTTTTCCAAAGTCCGATCTTTCCCTCGACTCAGTCCATTCTTCAGCCCGTTTCTCATCTGTATGCACGTCCGTTGATGTGTCTGGCGATGCACCCGTTCGCAAGTTTTTTGGTGCACCTTTTGCTGCCTTCTTTTCTGATTTTTTTGCGGTTTTCATCGCTTCATGGCGTCCTCCTGTCTGCGAAACTTCTCCAGATAGTTCACTTTTATTCTCGTATTTTTGACCGTCGCACGGTTTTCCACTATCGTGTCCATTCTCTTCTCCGTTGTGTTCCCCAGTATGGTCTATTTTGTTGTTTCCCCCCTTTTCATTTGGAATATCCTGATCATTTTCGTTTTTCTTTTTACAGGTGACGTCAATTTTGTATTTGTATCTTTCAAAAAGGTTTTCGTTAATTTTGTCAAAATGGTTCACTGTAAGGATCCATATCAATTCACACTCCTTCTTCGAATTAAGAAACGTTTTTATTATTTTTAAATCTTCGCATAAATTTATAATATCAAACATGGATATATAATTGGTATATAAGTTCATGTCTTTAAATAAATCTACGTTGTTATTACTTGTGTTGTTTTTAATATTTTCTACATCTTCCTTTATTTTATCAAATAAATTTACATAGAAATTATATAATATTTTAACTGTTCCTAACATTTTTGTAGATTTGTTTTTTACAACGATCTCTCTATCTTTCTTTTTTCCTTTCTCCGCACATTCGCTTATGTTTTCTTCGTGCTCGTTCCTACTGTCTGCTTGCTTTTTTCCGTCTTCCTTGTGCATATCCTCCTTCTTGCCACTAGGTCCCGTCGAGTTCTCATTCTGGGAAGTTGTCTTCGCTGCGATCGACGCTCCGCCCTTTGCCTTACAAGCTGTTCCATCTCTCGTGGTTTCCCTCTCCATCGCGGGTTCCGTTTCTCTATCTCTACTTCCCGTCTTTTTTCCTCTGCTACTTTCACCTCCATGTGTTCCCTTCTTTCCCGTCCTGTTTTGGGCTTCTGCTTCTGTCTTTTTCGCTTGTATATGTGTTTCACTTGAGGAACTGCTACTTTCGCTGCTTCCTGAAATGTTCAAGTCTTTTCTCCCCTCACGTTCGACATGTTCGTAGATAATTATCTTTACATTTTTATTTTCCAAATCTATGTGCGTTTTTTTTCTCACATCCAAAAATTCTTTATATAAGTCAGTGTCTATATCTGAATTTGTTTCCTTCTTCTTGATTCTTATAACGTCATATATAGGCTTGAATGAAGGTGCATTCATTTTTTTCTCTTTTTTATTTTCTCTTTTTTATATTTTCGATATGAAGTGACATTAGACAAAAATGATAAATAAGTGATCTAAACTTGTTACGAAAGGATGAAATATTTTTAATTAAAAGGAAGCCTGACATTCAGCATTTTTACATTAAACCTTTTATTTGGAAAAACAGAATCCTTTACTAATTTTTTTGAAGGCTTTCGAGGATATACAGTGCTTAACTGCATTGTGGGGAAAAAAAAAAAAAAAAAAAAAAAAAAAAAAAAAGCAGCGAGATGCTAATATATATATTTTTTTTTCTTAAACATTTTCCTTCCACTGTTCCCTATTTCTTTGCAGTTGTCATTTGAATTCTCTTCTGTGTGATTATAAGGCGTGTTTCCTAACGCATACTATCATACGCATGTGCAAATGCCATTGTGCATGCGTCTGTGCGTGCACATTCTTCCCCTCCCCACCCACGAACGTATATACCCACACATGTTCTCGCTCCATGGCATTTGCAGTAAGACGGTAGAAAAATGAACGGAAACAAACCTTCAAGGGTAGAAGCTATCACTTGTAGTAGCTATTCTCATGTATCATTTTTAGCCCTTAAAAGTATTCTTTCGTTTCCGCAAAAAGGGAAAACGGTTTTGCCTTAACGTTTTGGAACATTTTTGTGTCCCTCCTTTGTCGCAATTTTTTGTTAAACGCTCTTATGAAAGGCATTCCAAAAAAGGTTTCTAATGTAAAAATATATATATAAATATATATGTATATATCTTTCTTCTCACTTGTTTTCCCTCCTTTGTTGTGCTTCCGCTCGATTTGTACCTTCTTTTTCCTTTCGTAGAAAAATTAACATTTTCGTGCTCGTTAAATGCGAAGAGGTAATTTTTCCCATTGTTTTCCCTTCGGAAGGGAGTGTATAACAAGTTTCATATCGTTCATAAAAAAATAACATCATGTAACCACACTCCGTGGCTGTAAGCAGCGGGGTGTGGAAGGAGTTCCTATTTTTTTTTCTTTTTTTTTTTTTTTCCCCCTATCGCGTACCCATTAATATATAGCACGTTTGCATTTATTTATTTTCATTTTTTATTTTGCCTTTCTATTAAATTACGCTTCGCTCTTCGTACACTTGTTCCCCCATAATAACAAAATGTCCTTTTTTTTTTTTTTTTTTTTCCGAGAGCAACCAATGATATGCCCCGTTTGAAACACCAAGTTAAGAACAAACGAAAAAGTACAGATCAGTTTATGAAATGAAATAAAATATTAGGGCACATTTTTGTTACGCCAAAAAAAATGTACACATATATATATGTATATACGTAATTGGCAATCTTCGAAATAATGTAAAGCATTACCGTAAAAACGTTTTTTTTTTTTTTTTTTTTTTTTTTTTTTAAAAAAGGAAAAAGTCTATTATTAAAGAATTTCCCTTTTTTTTTTTTTTTTTTTTTGCATGTTTCTGTTGAAGTATAATAAAAATAAATGAAGCACAATTATTCATTTATCCTCTCATTGTAGCAACAAAAAATACACATGGCAAAATTATTAAGTAATCATTTATCTAGGTAAAAAAAAAAAAAAGAAAAAGAAAAAGAAAAAGAAAGAAAAAAAGAAAGAAAGAAAGAAAGAAAGAAGGAAAGAAAGAAGGAAAGAAAGGAGGAAAGAAAGGAGGAAAGAAAGGAGGAAAGAAAGAAGGAAAGAAAGGAGGAAAGAAAGAAGGAAAGAAAGGAGGAAAGAAAGAAGGAAAGAAAGAAGGAAAGAAAGAAAGGAAGAAAATATTTTTACAAATTCTGTGTCATTAGAAAAGCTTTTTTTACTGAAAAGGGGGAAAAAAATAAGAAAAAAGGGGCATATTCCATACAAATACTGCAAGCACAGGATAAAAGGGAAAGAGGTAAATGAAGAGGAAGAAGAGAATTACATTTTAGAGAAATGTGGAAATATAACTTTGCAATCAAACTGTAAGCAAACAAAAAATAGTTCACAAATTAATGTTCGGAAAAAGAAAAAAGAAGATTATTACCATTCTGTAGTACCCATTGCAGTCCACTACTATAACTGCAAACTCTGTAGGCATATTAGAAATTTACAATGATTACACTGTTAAGGAGTGGAGAGGGTAGAACAAGCAGAAAACAGAGAAAATACACTTATCAGTAGTGATGAAAGGCTACCCAACGAAATTAACACCGCACCCAGAATAGCTTAAAGGGCATTACGCATTCCCCCCGTAAAGGAAAGCATTCCGGGAGAAAGCACAGCCGGGAAGAGGGAGAAATTTACTACTGCAAAGTAAAATTTTCATCGTCGAGGAACATCATAAGGTCTTTCTACGAATGACAAGGACCACCCCTGGTAGAGCTTACTTAAAAGATATACACCACATAAAAGAAAGAGAGAGATAGCGAGGTAGAGGTAGCAAGCGCGTCAACTTTGGTATTAACAAAATGGAGGAAGGGAACACTAGAAGGGACCAATGTGATGACAGGAGATCTTACAGAAAGGACCACATTCCGAGAAAACATTCGAACGAACAGAAAGACAAATCGTACGGAACAGGTCATGAAGAAATGAGGGAATCTCGTGAAAAACGAAAGTATAAGTATTCACCCAAAATGTATGATAAAAAAAGAGAGAGAATAAAAATGGAAGAATTCGGAAGACCTTCCTTTCTACATTACAATAGAGAGGAAAAAAGGAACCTTGAAAATTATGAAAATTATGAAAACGTTTTAAAAGAAGAAAAAAAAAAAAGACTCTCAACAGATTCGGTAAAAGCAAGTGATAATCGGAATAGTAATTACGTGAAAAAAAACGAAAATGATTGCAAAAATAGGGGAGATAATGTCAAAGATATTATTATTGAACATACACACAGCAATAAGACAAACAAAATTCTGAAGGAAGAGGAACATTTGTGCAAAGGGAAAAATAGGAAGAGATATCATTACGAGTATAGTGACCCATATGGGGAGAACACTCAGATATGGAAAAGGCAAAGTGGTCACCTCAAGTACGCAGAACAAAGGGAATATAGTTATGACGAACAAGGGAATGAAAACAAAGGTGAAGAGGGGAAAAAATACAAGCAATGTGAAAGTAAACCGTGCGGAAAGCAAATGAACAGTAGAGAGGAACACAGAAAACAGCAGGTTGATAACGAATACACGAAGAATGAACAACTGAAGGGGGGAACACCAGAAAGGAAAAATGACGAGAAAAAAAGTTCAGGCGAGATGAGTCCTCCACGGAGAGAAAGCGACGGGGGAAGAAGCGAAGAAAGTGGTGTACACGAGGATTACACCAGCATGGAGGAGGAAAGCACTGAAGAGGGAGAAATGCAAAATGAATATTCA
Organism: Plasmodium ovale wallikeri; assembly: GCA_900088485.1. Taxonomy (NCBI): domain Eukaryota; phylum Apicomplexa; class Aconoidasida; order Haemosporida; family Plasmodiidae; genus Plasmodium; species Plasmodium ovale. The sequence goes on along the minus strand of FLRD01000037.1, from coordinate 90,928 downwards.
AGCGACAGTGAGAAAAATAAAGTTGATAGTCTGTTAAATGGCTGTCGAAGTGTGAAAAATTATAAGAAGCTTAATAAGATAAGTGAAGGAACATACGGAACAGTGTTTAGAGCAAAAAATAAAATAACGAAAAAAATTGTTGCTATGAAACAGTTAAAACATTTTTCAAATATACGAAATGAAGGTTTTGCTATAACATCTTTGCGAGAGATAAACATTTTATTACAGCTGAAACATGAGAATATATTGTCAATTAAAGAAGTTGTAATTGGTAATAATTTGAATGATATATATTTAGTTATGGAATATATAGAGCATGAGTTGAAAATGTTACTTGATAATAAATCTCCAAGTTTCACAATATCAGAATTAAAATGTTTGCTAAAACAGTTACTAAGTGGTGTTGATTATTTACACACAAATTGGGTTATGCATAGAGATTTAAAAACAACAAATTTACTCTATAGTAATAGAGGAATTTTAAAGATATGTGATTTTGGTATGGCAAGAAAATATGGACATGTACCTAGTAATAATCTTACAAAAAATGTTGTAACACTTTGGTATAGAGCACCAGAATTATTATTAGGGGAAAAATTTTATACAAACAAAATTGATATATGGAGTGTTGGATGTATATTTGCAGAAATGATACTAAAAAAACCTTTATTTTTAGGGGATAATGAAATAGATCAAATGTTGAAAATTCTAAGTGTGTTAGGATTACCAGATAGAGATACTTATCCAGAATTTTATGAATATTCTTTTATATCAAAAAATAAAGATCTTTTTAAAAAAAAAAAAATTAAAATGAATGTTAATAATATTCGTTCTCATTTTCCTAATATAGCTAGCCAATTTTCAGGTTTATATTTATCACATAATGGAATAGATTTATTACAACAAATGTTACATTTTAATCCCAAAAATAGGATATCAGCATCTGATGCTTTAAAACATCCCTATTTTAAAGAACTTCCAAAACCGATGGAAATAAGCGACATGCCCGTTATTCCAGACTCCAACAAGGTCATCCGATCCGGCAAGCTAGCAGACCGCTTTAACCTAATTGGTCATAATAATATTCAATTTCATTCATAAAAAAAAAAAAAGAAAAAAAAAAAAAAGGGAGAATGGCCGCCCTCCAAAGGTGTGCTCCCGGCCAATTCAGAGCAATCGATCAACGGTATCCACGCAACGGTATCCACGCAACGGTATCCACGCAACGGTATCCACGCAACGGTATCCACGCAACGGTATCCACGCAACGGTATCCACGCAACTGCAAAGGCAAATGTTCACGCGCGAACACGTTTGCTGTCGTGTGTTGAACCATTTTGGACCCTGACATAAGAGCTTGCCTTTTTCAAAAGAAGTTCTCCTTGTACACCGGGGAGGGAAGAGAGAATAATTTTCGCACGAAAAAGTTAATGCTCTTTTTTTTTTTTTTTTGTAATTTTTTAATCGTAACAAACTTGCGCGCGCGCGCTTTTTCTTTGTACATAATGTGCACACACGTGCGAGGAAAAATACGCACATGCATATATGTTAAAGAAAAAATTTTAATTTCCCCGAATGGACACAAATTCACAAAATATGTCAAACCTTCAAGGAGTAGCTAAACATGATCGTATCACTTCAGAAACGTGGGTAAAGGGAAAAACAATATGAAGATACATTTATTTTATAAGTATATTTCTAGTAATTAAATAGAACGGAGGAAGATAATATACAGAGAAAAGTTCCCCTTTTTTTTTCTTTTTTTTTTTTTTTGTATTTTTTTAAACCGCCGCATTTTTAATCAAAATGGAAAAGACTTTCGATTTGTATATTTCCACAATTCCGGTTATATGTATTATTATAGCCATATAACACATTGTTGTAATCGCTACTTGCGTTACGATGTTCTTTTTGTACACCTGCACAATCATATGTTGTGTTAGGAGCAATTTCTTCTCCATTCTTTTTTACATTCGTATTTATTTTACACCCTTTTTGATAAATATTGCAATTATTTTTATAAATTAAGTGAACATTTTCCCCTTCCAAACTATTTTGCTTTATGATATCATTACCTCTATGCGTTGGTGTGATTTGTAGATGGCTCTTTGTACATTTAAAATTTTCCCCTTCGTCTATGTTATTCGCGTAGATCAGCCGATTCTCTCCAAAATCGTTTTCACAATTATCAGTTCGAATGACACTGTAAAAGTCGTTTTCGTTCCTACCGTGGACAAGTCCGCCGTTACATAGGTTGTCATACACCCATCCGTTGGCGCAATTGCGTACGAGCATATACGGTGACCCAGGTGCGCTGCACTTCTCCTGGTCCATTTCGTCCCTTACCCCGGAGTGAATGCACACCTTTTTAGTTGTATCCACAAAACCGTTTTCATTATGCCAATTTGAACCACTCCATCCATTTGGGTCTCCATTTACACCTATACCATTTTCTCCCTTAATACTTCTTTCACCCATTTTGTAAGCATGGATTAAACTTCTTACCCTAGTGAGATGGGGATTCCTAAAAGTTTTTTTTTTTTCTTTAAAATTTTTAATGAAATCATCATCTCTATGTACAGTGCTTTTACCTTTAGTCCAACTTTTTCCCACCTCATCATTATTCAGCTTATAATTGCTACTGCAATAATTTACATTTGGCATATTCTTCACATGAGGATGCATCAATTTGTTCCCATTTTTCATATGTCCAACGTCTACATAGACAACGTTAGTCCTGCTGCTATAGGGTATACCCCTTACGTTAAGTATATGACTGATGTCATTAGTATAACTGTCGAGCTTATTTTTTAAAGTAGTTTTTTTTTTAATTAAGGCTACATTTCTGTCATAATCTTTACTCTTCAATACAGAACATTCTGAACAAATATAAGTTTTTATTTTATTATAATTGTTATAGCAACATAGGCTATTCTCCATGTCCTTGTATTTCTCACAGGAGCAACATAATATATCGTTCGCCAGTTTCGATCTTGTATTGTCATTATTCTACCGAATTAAAGTTAAATATTTCAGGGAAGTTCTTGAAAGGGGTTGGCAAAAAAAAAAAAAAAAAAAATGCACGTTTAGTGCCTATTTTTTTTTTTTTTTTTTTTTTTCCTACATTTGCTTCATGAGAAGGAAATAGCTTTACTTCTTCTAGGATGCGCACTAGAAAAAAGAAAGCGGCTGATATATTCACTACAGTGTGCATGGGTAGGCGCAGAAGTAGCATCAGCGTTAGACGCACATGTGCAAACTTGCTTCCCCGTGATAACGACACCAACAAAGTTACTATTAAGATGGGGAAATTCTTCCTACCTGTTTCATTATTCTTCAGCAGATTTGTAAGCTTGTTTTTGATACCTTTGGACGCGTTTCTATGAAGGTGCGGCTTAACCCTCAAGTCGACACCCTGTAATTTTAGCTGCGGTTTTTTATAACACGCGAAAAAAGGGAAAACGGAAAAGAAATTGCGGTGTTGGGAAGTTGCGACATGGCCAAGTTGGGGATTTTCCAAGCTGTCACGCTGAGCAATTGTCACACTGCCCAATTGCGACGTGGCCCAAGTTCAAAAAGGACGTCACTGTGCTTAAAGCAGCAAAGAGGAAGCATGCCCCTAATTGGAAGGGCTTTATATTCCTTCGTCTTACAGTCAGTATGCCCGACAGAGTTATAAAACTTATGTTAATTCTTTCGATTTTCAAATAAACTATTTCTATGTCTATATTTTTGCTCTTAAAAGGGAAAGGAGAGGGGAGGAAGAAAATAATGGGTGGACATCAGCGAATAGGAAAGAGAAAAAAAAAAAAAAAAAAAAAAAAAAAAGAGGGGGAATATAACTTTTAAAAAATGGTTTATCTCATCATTTTTTATGATTATATTTCGAATTTCGATTCCTGCATTCATATTCATCGTTAAGAAGTTATTGTCGCAAGCTGAAAATACGTAAAAAGGGAAAATAAAATTAGGGCATCACACAAAAAGGTGCACTTACACACATATTTGTGCATATAGACATGCACAAAATTCCCCCTTCTACCCACAATTTCTGTTCGCCTTTCGTTGAATTTCACTTTTCTCATTGCTTTTCCATTTATCTTCTTTCTCCCTTACATTCAAAATACTTCCCAAAAAACATCCTAAGAATTACATCAATCATATTTCTCAAAACTTGCACAACAAACTTTCCTCAAAAGTTAACACGGTTGGGACCCAACGAATTACAATCCTTCCAAATGGAAGTCATGAAACATTAGCAAGACAATAAAAAATTCCCCTGCTTCTTTTATATATATGTATACGTGTGTACGTAGTTAAATAACTGTGAAGTGAGAAAAGACAGACATTCAAGTATATTATAAACAAATGTTCTCACACGTACATTTATGTGCGTTTTATGCATTTCCCCATTGCATACATATACACATTTGCACATGTCATTTGCACTTGCCATTTGTACATGTCATTTGTACATGTCATTTGCACTTGCCATTTGCACTCGCCATTTGCACTTGCCATTTTCACACTTTAATAAGAAGCCGTGAACTTGATAAGAGACGTTAAAGCTTTTTTTTTTTTTTTTTTTTTTCCTATTTTAAAAAATTAGCTGGAAAAAAAAAAAAAAAAAATACCGAAGAGATACCTTTCTTTTTGGCAAAGTATTACTTGTAAAAAAAAAAATAAATACACATAAGCATATTATTTCATTTTGTCTATTTCCATTCCTTCTTATTTTACGACTTCCTCGCAAATTTGAGCTTACATAAGAGTACTACAAATTAAGGAAGTCCGAAAAAGTTAAAACATTACTAGGAAAAAAAAAAAAAAAAAAAAAAAAGGATAAAATCAGAGAGCATAATTAAGATAGATAGGTACCCCTTTTTGCCCATATTACATACTTCCTTTTTCTCCCATTTTCCCTTTTCCAAAACATCATCCCCCTACACATCCCATTTCATTTTACTTTATTTTATTTTCCATGTACACAGTTCAAAATACACATTTTGTTATCCCTTTTTTTTTTTTTTTTTTTTTTTTTTTGCATATCTTTCTTTTTCTGTGTCTGAAAAATATTTGAAAACGTCATTGAGTATGCAGTAGATATTAATTTAAACGAGTTTGCTAAAACTTTCTTTTTATATCAAATACATTAGCAACATTTACACAGAGGCAATTTTGTACTCGCGATTATGTGTCCCACGTGTGTGCATACATTCGTGTGACTATATGTGTGTAAAATGTGCGGAAAATATTATACATAGCGCGTTTTCACCTGCTAGGTGCAGTTGCTTATTTTACCTACGTATTAAGTTATTAAGCCTGCCTATTCTACTTCTTCTTCTTCTTCCTCCCTCTTCTGTTCTGTTCTCTTCTTTTCTATTTTCCCCTTTAAAAAGTAGCAACATCTTATATTTATTACGCAAAGGAAACCACAAAAAAGAGGGACGAATGCTTTGAACATATTAAAAAATGAACATGTCTGAGAGAAAGGCGTCCTCGAGATACTCTTCGAAAAAGAGCTTTCCTTACGAAAAGGATTTATCTGCGACAAGTACTTCCCAGGCATAAATGATACTTCGTTTTGTCTCTTTCGCTTCGAAAATATGCACAATCTACTAATGTCCTGCCGTTATATGCAGCATTAGTAGGCAACGTAGGTGTAGAAGTGTATCACTGGGTATCCAATACTAGAGCATACGTGTAACGCTGTGTAAAAATCGTGCAGATAGACGTGTAACACTGTGCAAAAATCGTGCAGATAGACGTGTAACACTGTGCAAAAATCGTGCAGATAGACGTGTAACGCTGTGCTGGCGCTACGCTTGCTCGTTTCCCCAAATTCTTGCCCTTCCCACCATTCCCCAGCTCTACAGATAACCAAAAACAGAGATGAAATAATAAAAAATAAAGTTTACTGTCCTATAGAACTGAAAAATGTGTACAAATTACTGGAGGATAGCGATCAGCTGTTAAAGAACGTAATGCGATGCACCATGTGCCAGTCTTGTGCATGAAACTGTGTAGAGTGCATTAATTGTGCGTGCGCAGGGAGATACACATTTATGCACGCTAAAGATAGATGCATTTTTGTGTGCGACTTAATGTACATGGGCTCGCATTCGCGACACGTTTTAGAAAGGCTTCAACCCTGAGGAATTACTCGAGCATAACAGAAAAATTAACGAGTTGATAACTTCCTGTGAAAGTTACAAAGTTAACCTTACAAACCAAAATAAACCAGAACTAAAAAAAACATACAACTCGATTGAGCAGAATATGCACTACCTAAGTAAACATATCGAAACAGCTAAAAAGGATAACATGCTTTTAAAAAAAAAATTAAAAAAATCAACAGATCCTTTATTTCTTTCCACATTGGAGCAAAAATATAAACAAATATGTTCAGACATTGAAAACAGAAAAAAGGAAATAAAGTTTTTAAAAGATACTATACGAAAAAATGAAAAGCTTCTTGATTCAAACAAAAAAAAGCCAAACAAAATAGCCCTAGAAAAGGAATACAAAAATCTCCTCAGTCAACAATCTACCTTGTGCTCACGGCTAATTCAGCTACAAAATGGAAATAGGCTCTACGAGGAAAACATTTCCAAGTATGGACACATGACAATGGGAAAAAAAAAAGAAAAAAAAAAAAACAGAAAAAAACAGAAAAAAACAGAAAACGCAAACTGCCCAATGCAAACTGCCTAATGCAAACTGCCTAATGCAAACTGCCTAATGCGTAAATGGCGCGAATGGTTGCTGAAAATGTAGCAACTGTGCATGCGTATCCATTCATTTTCCCCTATTCTTATATCACATCCTCTCTATCTTAACATCAGAATAGACACCCAGATGGAGGAAATCAAAAGGAAGATGAATAATTTACGTATTGACACTAAAAAGGAGGATGACAACCTCTTATTCGTCGAGAATGATATGTCAAAGGAAATTTTAGAAAAACGTATTTTTACTCTTAACACTAAGAGAGACGAAATGAAAAAGGAAAAAAATAATACCATAAATAACTTACTTAACACATTAGCAAAGTTAAAAAAACATATTTCCAATTTGGAAGGAGAAAAAATGAACTTAATAAATGAAGAAAAAAATAATTTAGATAAGTGTCAAATATTAAAAAGAACATTAAACACAAAAATAGGGAAAGGTAACAAAAATGAACAGAAACATAAAATATTAACAAAAAAAAACTGCATGGGTAAAAGAGAAGATAACGAAGACGAGACTAAACAAGATATACCTATTCAGCATAAAAAAAAAGGGAAAGAAAATATTTTAATTAAACACATATATAATGATGAACATAATTTTATTGAAATGCTTTTGGAAGGAAATAACAATCTTGAGAAAAAAAATAGCCACACTGTTACAAGAGGGAAAGCAGAAGAGGGAGCGGAAGAGGGAGCGGAAGAGGGAGAAGAAGCTGCCCTTACACAAACTAGTGAACATCCCAGTTACATGGGACCTAATCGATCCAATGATGCTGAAAAGCAAAAAAAAAAAAAAAAAAACTTCGTACCAGTGTTTGAAGATGATATACTTCTGAAACTACAAAAAAGGGTAAATGAAAAATTGAGCAGGAATGAAGAAGCAACTCAGGAGGCAGAGGCGGAAGAGGTGGCCCCCCTGGAAGAAGAAGTGATAGAGGGGGAGGCAGAAAATGCTGAGCACGAAGAAGGGGGAAGCGTTGGTAAGGAAGAAGGAGAATCTTCAGGTAGCTCGCAAACATGTGAAAGTGAAGAATATGCAAGCGATGAAAAGGGTGATCATAACGAAATATGGAATTCCATGAATTACGCGGGAGGTGATGACCCACTCTGTGTGGTGCCATCAGACGCAGCTCTACTCGGAGTGCAACTTGCAGAGCATGAGGAGGTGAGCGCACAAGTGCGAGAAGATGTGCTTGTAGAAGAGCTTGTAGTAGTACGCAAGGATGTGCATGTAGAAGAGCTCGCAGAAGTGAGCAAAGTCATGCCTGCAGAAGTGCTAGAAGTTATACCTGCAGAAGTGCGCGAAGCCGTGCCTGCAGAAGTGCTAGAAGTTATACCTGCAGAAGAGCGCGCAATGCCTGAGCACGAACCCGAGGAAGTGCAGACGGGCTCACAAAACGACGCACATGGTGACATTACGCATGCTATAAGTACACAAATGCAAAAAAGAAATGATGAATGTGTAAATGTATATGCAGAAAATGTAAAAACGAAGCATATTTTGCAAAAAAACATCAACAATGACACTCCCCAAAACATTTTTGAAAAACACGCAGTTAACGAAGAGCTCGAAATTGACCAATCATGGGGCTCTAACAAAATACCCAATGTTAGCAGAATGGGGGGAAATGAAGAGGATAAATGGGAAGAAAATGGCAATACGGAAGTGGCTTCCTCTGGGGGAGAAACAATTACTGAGAAGAGGAAAACATCTAGTTCATTGCCTAAAACTGAAGAATCTCTTCATGGGGATGAAGCATTTGAAAAGAGCGAAAAGAAACAATATACAGAGATACAACAAGTTAAAAAAAAGAATGAAGATATTAATAAAAAGGAAAAATTACAAGGGAATGAAATTATTCCTCAGGTGTTTAATAGTGATAGACCTTGTGAAGGTGATAAATTACATGCAATTAATAAAAATAATACAACTACTAAGATGTCACAAATTCAGGAAATACAAGACGTTAGAAAAACTAAAGACGATACGCATTTACAGGAAGGTAATGATGTACAAAAAAATTATGAAGCAAAGATGGTGCAAGAAATACAAGGAATTCGAGAACTATCTAAGGATGAAAATTTTCCGGAAGAGGCAAAAAAGACCAATGATACACACATACCTGGCGTTAAACAAGCAGAAGGAGTTCGAGAAATACATCAACTTGAAAACTTACATGATTATACGAAATTTTCAAATGTTGAAACTCCAAGTATTGTTAATGAAGCAAAGATGGCTGACGAAGAAGAGATGGTTGACGAAGCAAGGCTGGTTGATGAAGCAAAGATCTCTGAAGAAACAAAACTGGTTGACGTTGCAAAACTTGTTGTCGATACAAAACTCCATAATGAAGGAAATATGGATGACAAAGAAAAGCTGGGCGACACAGCAAAGCTTCCTGACGAACGAGGGCTATTTGACGAATCGAAGTTGGCTATCGATAAAGACCTGGCTATTGAAGCAAATATGGTTGAAGGGCAGTCCGGAGGAGGGGAACAACCAATTAATGGAGGATCGCCTGTTAATGAACTGTCCTAGATTCCATTCATTTTTGAGAAAAATAATTTCGATGCACTTGAGGAAACAGGTACAACTGGGCAATTATAGGAGATTAATGTACCTTGCGAAAATGAAGAAATGCAATTGGTTAATGAAGCAAGCGCACTTTGTGAAAAATATGATTGCGTGGAAGAAGGTGGTATTACAACTGCAAAATATCACGGAATGTTAAGTAAAAGGGATGTGTCACCAATGCGAAAGTAATAGAGCTAATCGATATCATATTGAATGAATGCAAGCATATTTCCATCGATGAAGGCAGTGCTGTCTCTACTGGCGTATTTTGAAGATGCATTTGCACATTATTTTTTTTGCGAAATTGGGAGTTTTCTTAAAAATGGACAAAGTGAAAAAAAAAGGTTATATGCAGAAACGATAAAAAGGAGATTTTACCATGAAAGAAAATATTTAATTAAAAAGAGAGCACACGTCGCCTTGGCTGCCGTGGTTACAGTCGAGCGAACGGCGCAAAGTCTATGTAGATTTCCCACCAGCGCTTTTGAAATCACATTCCTTATAAGTATCTACCCGCAGTTGTCCATACTAGCACGCGTGAATCCATGTATATGTGACAGTAATGGCGTGTTTGAGGGGCCCATAAAATTTTACGTATCCGCATGGTCAGGACTCCAAAGCACTAATTCTTTAGAGTTCTCAGAGGTATATAGGAATAATTATATAATTCTCCCTTTTGAAAAAGGGGAAAAAGAGAAAAAAAAAAAAAAAAAAACACAACAGGAAAGAGGTATATATAGCTGACGCTTATTTTTTAAAAGAAGGAAATGATGCATGATGGTGACAGCTCCTAACACTATACTGCTAATGTGTGTATGCACGAACGCCTATGTGCATGGGTCTATGAACGTATGTACGTATATATGTACGTAAACACGCGAGGCCGTATGTATGTATGTATATATGTACGTGCGTACGCACGTCGGTATACAAGCAGGCTAGTCCGTATGCCCCTATGCGTGTATGCATATATGTGCCTACTTCCCCGCCCCCCTTCGCAGTCGTACAAAAATGCGGCTATAGTTATTGCTACTTCTGAAGGAGGCAACATGTGCGTATGCACATATGTATACATTTACATAAGCAGTGAAGCACTTTATTTTTAAAAAATATCCATACTTTTAACATTTTTAAAAATTAATTAAAAAAACGACAAAAAAAAAAAAAAAAAAAAAAAAAAAATAGTTTTTAAAACTGCGAATCATTATTTTCATCCTTCTGATCAAAGATTTCGTGTCCCTTAAATGTTAAAAAGAAAAGAGAAAATCGAATGAACACGTTAAGTTGAAAACGTGCCGAATTTTTTCTCCCCTATCAAAAAGACTGTTCTGCCTTTCTACCCTTTTTCCGTTGTGTTCTACGAATTTGCCTTTGACCTCAGCATATTTTCCTTTACTCCTTGGCTTTTCTGCTTGACTGTTCCCTTTAATTCTGATCAGCTGGGCATTTTGCGAAAAGTTCCATAATTCTTCCCCCTATATCGTTGACCGAATAAGGTTAATTTTATAAAAATATAAAAATTAAAAACCCTTTAAGGATGTCAAAATATAGGAGGGCTCATCATGCCGGTTCTTGGTATTCAAACAATGGTAAGGTTGATAGCGATAGAGATGGACTAACAACTTTACAATGGAGAAACAAAACAAACAAAATGCTCCTCATTTTTTTTTTTTTTTTTTTTTTTTTTTTAAATGCCAGGTAACGCGTTAAGAACATCCATAGGTTCCTTTTTCGAAAAAGTTAATTTTCCAAAACAAAATGTGAAAGCCGCAATTTGCCCGTAATTAAAAAAAAAAAAAAAAAAAAAAAATAGTATTGCACATTACCTATTTGAAGCATATACCCCTTCTACGCATACACGAATGTGTAACAACATCTTCTTTGTTTTCTTTTTCTCAGCCACGCGGGGTATGCGTACTGCCTCGAAACCAATTCTCATGTGTATTCGTGCATTGATGTGAAAAATGTGTAAGCAGGATAATCACCGAACTGAGGGCAGTTAACAAACATAGAAACCCCTTTTTTTTTTTTTTTTTCCTTTTTTTTAATTTTCAAAAAATGTCCTAGTTAGCAGAATTTCTTCACATGTTACAGACACTTCCAAATGGGTCTATTTTTTTTTTTTTTTTTTTTTTTTTTTGCAGAAAAAATATTTTTATCCTTGGTCCTAACCATCATATTTACAACAAAGGGTGCTTACTTCCCCAAGTGGAAAAATATGAAACACCGTTGGGGTTTTTGGAAATTAATAAAAGCAGTAATTTAGTCCATGCGATATGCATGCACACAAAGCTGAAAATAGAGCGCATGTGTATATATGCGCTCACACAGCACGCGTTTAAAAGTGGGGATGATCTGTTCTCTTCCTCCCTCGTCCAAAGGTAGATATATAATACCAATCCCAATTTTATTTTTTCTCGTTAGTTATATTAGACATTATGAATAGTGACAAGAACAACTTGTATGACTACATTGAAGAGTTGGATGACGAAGAAGAACATTCCATAGAAATGCAGTTGCCATTAATAAAATATATAATTAAAGAGTAATGCTGATTTTTCTTTTTTTTTTTTTTTTATTCCAAAGGAGATAATAACATATTGTACTTGCACATATACAATTTTTTTTTTTTTTTTTTTTTTTTTTTTTTTTTTTTTGCAAATGCTTTGCAGCAAGGATATTAAAATAATACCGATATATGTCGGGTGCATAGGAAACGACGTTAAAAAAATAAGTCTCTTCTGTATCGCAGAAAAAAAGAAACGAAAAATTCTTGCAGTGCATACACACATGTGTGCTTACTCATTTGTTTAGAGTGACTACTTACTCAAATATAATTTTATGTCCAATAATGGTTGTCTATATAGGGACATTCTCATCCTTGCAATTTTTTTTTTTTTCGTCCTTTTCTTAATTTAGGCAATCCTTTAAAAAAGTATTTCCAAGATGAAGGAAATTTGTTTTTATTTTCTTCTGATTTTTGCCACTATGGCCGCAGGTTATTATTATAACAAGCACTTTTTTTTTTTTTTTTTTTTTTTTTTTTTTTTTTTTTTTTTTTGTTTAAAAAGGGAATTTCACGGGGGAGAAAAACGAGCACAGCAATTCGTAATGACCCCCACTGATTTCCGCTTCATCATGTTGTAACTATATCGACCATCACTCTGTTTACATGCTTCGGTCACCCGGTGCAGGTTTAGTTTCACGAATATACTGCAAAAGTACCACGATAAGTATGTCTTCAAACAAATTGAGGTAACCTTATTTTTAATTTACCAACTATTGCAAATAAGCTTTCATGCACACATCCCGCTTTTTTTTTTTTTTTTTTTTTTTTTTTTTTTTACCGTTCTTAACAAATTTGCAGAATATGGATATGGATGCGGCTAATATCATCAGCAGACATGACATAGCAGGTTAACACAATCGTGCAAGTTATAGTTAACCGTTTTGCGCGCACCAAGCAGTTATTTAACGAAAATATATATAATGTGCGCATGAGCGTGTGCGTGTGCGTGTGCGTGTGTTCTTTTATCCTGATCTGATGAGAGAACAACCCCTGCATGCTCCCCTTCCATTCATTTCCCCTTCTCAGATTTCATAGACTACTTAAACAAAACGCATAACACCATATGTGGATCGAACCCCATTAAAATTATGCTCCACGTAAAATTTTTAACTACACGCGCATGCATGCGACGTTCTGCACGTGCAACATTTTCATCAAATACCTATTTTCTGTACAGCTAATCCAGAACTATTCGGGAAACGTATCCACCAAGTTGATGCATTACTCGCAGGTTTTGCATTCTCACGTACTCGCACTGTACACCTCGACTCCCATGTCTATTTATCCTTTTATCTCTCACTTCCCATGCTCATTTTTTCCTTTTAACCTTGCTCCTTTCACAGTCAAACCAAGCTCAAAGTGCAAACGATTCGTCCGTGTCCTACGCAGGTATGGTCTCCGCTATTAATTAACACGCAATGTTAGGTATATGCCCCACTTCAGGATGTCATTCGGGCGGCGAACCTCCCTTTGTTTTAGACAACGTACGAACGCCACAAAAGGACCTTCCAAAATAACACACAAATGTGTGGAGATACATAAATGTGCTCTAGTCTTCTCCTTTTTCCTGAACGAGCATACACATGGACATGATTCCATATATCTCAGAAACTGCATGAAAAATATAAAACAAATTGTAAGGACGTTTTTTTTTTTTTTTTTCCCCCCCCCCTTTTCTTTCCATACGCACTTGTGGGGTGTATTTATCCTTTTCCCATGTGTAACAAACTAAATGGCTATGAAAAGGAACAAATTCTTTGAAAAACGATTTCATTGATGCATACCATGCATGCCATGTAAATTAAAAAGAGTTGAAAAAAAAAAAGAAAAGAAATAGAATAATGTCCAACTAGGCCAGGCGAGATTTATCCTGGCTATACTAAGCTAAATCAAACGAGTTCCGTTCTGTGCATGTTAAACACTGTACAACGGAAAAATGTTTGCGGAAAAACGCCGGAAAAGCATAGCATTTTTGCCTAGAAGCGTTACGATGAAAACATCGCTAATCTATTCCGTCGTCACCGCGGACGCGATAAGGGAAACTTCAGTCTGATGAAGAGACCACAAATAAAAAAGAAAAAAAAAAAAAAAAGAGGAGCTGGATGCTCTTATTTTAAAAAAGGGAAAATATAAAAAAAAAAAAAAATGAATTAACGGGTGCTACAACCTTTTTAGTGTCACCTTCCCCAGGACACTTCGTCGTCATTTCCCGCACAACCCAAGCTACTTACTTATATCTCTCGTTTCATGAAAGGTTCTCTTCATTTTGATATATTCAGATTGTGTGTAAACGATATATGTGTTATTTTCTGGACACCTTTCCTTTTTCTTCTCTTTTTCGATTTCCTTCTCTCCGCATTCGGTACCTGCACATTGCCAGTTTCGATCCCCGGCAGCAAAGCTTCTGTGTATCTCTTCTCCTGTTCTTCGTCGCCTGACTTGTCAGCTCGTCTAATACGTTTTTCACCCTCCCTGTTTCGTTGATTTCTCTTTACAGGTAAGTTTTGGCCAAGCAGATTTACCCCCCTACCTCCGGAAGAAGTTTCGTCTCCTCTATCTACAGCAACAGTGTCACTTCCTTTGAGAACCATAATTTTGTTCATAAGCTTACTCTCTCGTTGGTCCTTGTGAATTTCCTGTTTTGTATATCTCTTTGAAAATAATTGTATTGGAAAGAGAACAGGGTAATTGAACGAAAAGAAGTTCTTAAGGTATCCATCTGTTGTGTTCCGTTCTTCCCTTAGGAAGGAATCCTCTAAGTGAGTGCTTTTTGGTGGACCATCCTCAGAGTAATCCCTTGAAGATAGAAGGAAACGATTGTTTTCAAAATTTACAAAAGTGTTAAGATTTTTATTAATAGCATAATTCTCTTGATTTATTTTCCCTTTATTTTTTTTGTTATCAAGATGATGTTCACATTTATATTTCAATGTAACTACCAAACTGTATAAATTATGAAATGGAGATAGTTGTAAATTATTTTTTAGTAGTTTTTCAAGAAGACTTAAAAAGTTTAAAGTAGTATATGAAGAATGTTCTGATATGTTAATATTTTTTAAGAGATAAAAAAATATAGTTATATAATTATAAAAATATATTTTCTTAATTTTTTTTAATATATGTTCTATATTTTTTTTTTTTTTATTAGCTATTTTAATAGCTGATATGTTCATAAGAAAATTTTTGGCTAGAAATAATTTTAAAAGATAACTCACATTTATATATATTTTTGTTTTTTTAATATCAATATCGTATATATACAATAAAAATTTATTTTCTCTATTTTGTTTTAATATCATTTTATCATTTGTTTGACAATAATTTTTCAATATGTGTAATTTTTGTAATTCTTCTTTTTTTCTTCTTTCTACTATTCTTAAGATGGTATAAAACACATGTATATTTCTTTTTTCTCTACCTTTCACACTACCTATTGTATTAAAGTATGTTATCTTTCTAATGAAATAATCGTAACACAATGGGAGTGTATTAATAAAATAACTGTAATCTAGGGTTAGACTTAAACTACTTATTTCTATACACAACTTTCTTATTATTTCCTTTTTAGGAGATTGTTTCTTCTGCCACATTTTCTCGTTTTTAATATTTTCTATAAACTTCAACAGGTTTTCTATTTTGTAATCCTTCCAAGAGGTCGCGGTGGCTACTTCTGTAGAGGTTCTCTCCCCTCCCTTTCTTCCTCCGCCTCCTCCTCCTGCGCTGCTTCGTTCGCCTCTTCGTACTCCGCTTTTTGCTTCACCGCTTTTTTCGCCGCTTCCTTTGCGAGTGCCCCTCTGACACCTTTTCCCCCTCTTGTAGTAGTAATACGCGCTGTAGAGTAAGGCATGCTCCCTGTTTACGGCAAACCGGTTGGAGTTAACGATGGATGCGCTTTCCCTCTCTGAAATTGGAACACCTAGTTGCTGTTTCTCAACTTTGCTGAGTTTTGCTTCCTCCTTGCAAGCCTCGCAATCCCTCTTCCTCATCTTAGCGAATCGATTTATTTCACAGCACGCGTAGAGAATGTTAAGTGTGTTGTATATATGTTTATACTTCATAATTCTCTGCTTAAAAAGGTCAATGTCTATGCTTATGAAATTTCCATACTTATTATATTTCGTCAAAATAGGGTAATTATACTCAAAGTTTTTCTTCTCGTATGAGTCTATTTTTGATATGCTCATATTATCAATCGTTATGTATATCTTTTTGTAAAAATCTGAGTAATTGAAACAGCTGGCCAACACTCTCCCTCTCAATAAACCGAACAGGTTCCTATACAATTTAACATTCTTCAGATAGCTCCTGAACATGTGCGAGTAGTGCTGACAGTACATGTTATTCTTCAGCATGTAGTACGTTTTCTCCACTGCATTTTCGCTCGAGGAAACAATGCCATACGCATCCCAATCATCTCGCTCGGCCCGTTCTGCCCGCTCTTCCCGTTCTGCCCCTTCATCACTCTTCCGACTCCAATCCCCCCATCTACGGAGAAGCCTCGTATCGTGTGGTAAACTCTTCTTCTCCACACCGGGGCGATGCCTCTCCTGACTGCAATTCGCTTGACCTATGAACTGTAAGCACTTTTTCTTCCGCATTAGCGTCTTTTTGTTAAAATACTGAAAAGTGTGGAAGTTTAGCAGCATCCTGCTTAGATGCAACTTCTGCTGTACATTCTCCACAGAGGTAGAATTCGCAGAAATATCTTCGAAAAGAAATAGCACATTTACACTTTTAATATAAATCTTCATGCTCATAAGATCATTGCTGCTCAACCCATACATATTATTAATATAAAGTATACTAGACGAGTTTTTCTTCTCACTGCTTTGTAAAGTACACTGTTCCGAAGGGTTGCTCGAATTTCTTCGTGATTCTTCTCCCCTCAAAAAATAAAAAAAGTAATCAACTGATAGAATGTTTTTCAAAAAAGTAAACTCCCTGAATCCATTGACGATAATATTCATTTCGTTGTTCTTGTTTATAATTATGTCACAGTGAAACTTCGCTAGGTACAACTCGTAGTACACTATTTCTCCACGACGTTGCCGATGGCGACCGTTTCGACGGTTGTTTCTGCCTGGAGTTATTATCCCAGATACCCTAACTCCACTGGGTGTCTTCTTATTTTTCCACTCATAACTTGGAAAAATACTCTTCTTTTTCAAAACAAACGAGTGAAAATAAAATGTCGCCACGATATTGCACATCAGAGCCAACTTCATGACGTGAACATTTTGAATAATATTCTCCTCCTTCATTAGATGGACATATCTCCCAAACGACTGATACTTGCATAACTTACCACTGATTTTTAACAGAATGTTCTGTTCTTGGTTTATTAAAAGGAATTTAGGGAAGTAAAAATTAAAATCCTTTCTTTCCTTAAAATAAACATATTTCCTACCAACGAAAAAGATGTATTTGCTATTACATGGACTTACAAAGAAAGGTATCCCCAAATTGTTGTATATAAATATTTTTCCTTTCTTTACATTCTGTTCACTAACTATTTCTTTGCAGTTTCTTAAAATTCTGTTGAATGTGATATCCTTCATGACAGACACGACATCCACACGCGTCTGGAGCCCCGGATCCGCTTTTTCAGCTCTTTTTGTGTCATTTTTTGCACCATTTTCCCTCTTTAGGGCAATTCCTCCCTCGAGCATGCTTTGATTTCCCTTTTCCAATTTTTTCCCCTCTATTTTATTCCCTACACACTTCGTAACTCCCTGGAGGGGAAGGATGTTTCCCTCAAACATGTGACTGTTAGTGTTATCCGAGGAAAGGGGTATTTTTCTTATAACTATGTAATGCGTCTTTTCCCTTTCTACGGCAATGATATGGAAAAGAAGCTCTTTCACAAGAACGAGGGATTCACCCTTCGTAGTAACAATTCGACGATACTTGTACATGTAAATGTAAGTGTTCATATTTTTGTGCATCTTTATATATTTACATCGCACATTTTTTTTTTTCTCTACCGTTTTGAATACGCCACGTAAGTGAGCTTGTCTCTGTAATACTTTCATGGCCGAGCTAAAATTGATAACATTGCGTGCATCCTTTCTGGATGTTTCCTCCATGGGGTTTTCCTCTCGAGAATTTTTTTCCCCCTTCTGCCTAACCTTGAAACTGACAAAATCCCATGTACTCTTGTTCTTTATTTTTAATTCATGCATGTTCATGCTTTCTAACATATTTATATTATCAGGATCGTCACCAACTTTTGCTTTTTTTTCCCTGAAAAAGGAAGCTAACTTACCTAGATATGCAATCTTTCCGCTATGTTTACCTATGTTGGCAGTATTCTCTGTTTCTCCCTTTTGCACTGCATTTACATTTTCTTCTTCTTGGCTGGACAGGGAAACATGCGAACATTCACTAAAGTTCAGTTTTTCACTTTCTCCCGAATCTTGCACAAGGTTACATAATTTTTCATGGTTAAGTAGTTCACCATTTCTCTCCTTGTAGGAAACACGTTTGACTTTCTTCGCTCGTTTTTCCCTTTCCTCTTTTCTCCTTCCGCTTTGATAAATCCTTTCTAGTAGTTCATAATTTTTTGTCCTTATTTCAAAGTTGTATTTTGTAAAATTTACAAGGACAATATATGGACAAAATTGTACAAAGGAAATTGTAAAACTATGAAATATAAATGTCTTTACATTTATAGTTATATATTCTTCATTTATGGTAATAACTTTAGTGTAGTCTTTGCTTATGCCATATGATATCAAGTCAGTTGTCACACTCTTTACAGTATTGCTAATGATAAAACGGTGATTAAAGCAATAATTTTTAATGTATGTGTTTTTTTCTTTTCCTTCTTTCAATGACCTTTTTTTATTTATACTAATCATATCGTTAAATGCTGTAACTTTGCCTTCTAAAATAGGTGATAACACAAATGAACTTTCTTTCAATGAAGAAAATATTTCTTTCAGTTCATGTTTCTTAATCTCACATCCAAATTGTAAGTCATCTATAGAACTTTCCTCTTCCTTATTCAAAACATAATAGTGTAGTTCGCTTTTTGTGCAATTGTACAGGTTGTATTTGCTCACAACAGCAATGTGGTATGTCTGCTCTAGTAAATATACGTACAGAATGAAGAACAACCCCTGTTCCTTTATTACTTCGTACAGGATTATCCTAGGTCGAGATGTCCCTCGTTCATGAGCACTTTCCCTGCCACAACTTCCAGCACTGCTTTCGATGCTTCCGTGTCCGTCACTTTCGTCACTACCGTCGTCTTCGCCGCTTTGGCTGCTTTGACCGCTTTGACCGCTTTGACCCATTTGACCAATTTTGACACTTTTCCTCCTCCGACCGACGCCTCTCTCGGCGAAGAAGGCCTCGTTGTTCAGTTTTATGAAGCGTATCCACTTTCTGTACATGGTCAGGCTAAAATTTAGGATGATGTTGTGCAGGAAACAAAAGTCATACACGTTTACAAAGTCAAAGCTCTTTATATGATAAGTTTTTATGCTCCCTTTCTCCCTTTTCAGAAGCACGTTGATGTCAAATGGGGTAAGGTTAACTATTCGCATGCAATTCTGTATTGCAAGTACGCGCACCTTCTTCCTAATGGCGTTTACAATTCCAAACACTTTCGAGTACCTCCCCCTTTCAGGGGTGCTGCATATTCCGCGCTCGCTCCTTCTGCCGTCTCTGCCGCTGTGCATGCCGCTGTGCATGCCGCTGTGCATACCGCTGTGCATACCGCTGTGCATGCCGCTGTTCATACCGCTGTTCATGTCGCTGCTCCCGCCGCTACTCCCGCCGCTACTCCCGCCGCTTTTCATAACGTTGGTTCTGACTTTGCTTGGGCATTCCCCTGCCTCGGTCTGGCCACCCCTTTTCGCCAGAAAGAAAAAATTGCAGAGAAGGGTAGAGGCCACGCCGTATATGTCCCTATAGCGATATCGCTTCAAGCGCAAAACATAGTGATATCTAACTCTGTTGCTGACGAATATTTGCTCCTCTGATTTTAAAATTAGTTGAAAGTATTTGCACCTTTTCAGAAAATGGAATGGCACACTGAACAGCATCTCGGGTTCCCTAACTACGCAAGTGTTTGTAGCATTGCTCTTGATCAATCTTAACTTTATCGTGTTTCCCCTTTCTCTATCGTGTTTATGTCTTCCTCTGCAACAGTACTGTTCATTAAATTCCCTGTTTCGTCTTTCAATGTCCTGACTACATCTCTCCATAACTTTAATCTGGTTTATCGTATGTACATCTTTTCTGACGTACTTATCATAAAGAAGGTAAACAAAGAAAGGTGGATAGATATTAACGCATTTTACATTTTCGTAGATGCCAACATCAACATGTAGATAGTTCTTTTCACATATGGCATGATAATATTTACTGCTACTATTGTTACTACCCCCCCCTTTTA
This sequence comes from Plasmodium ovale wallikeri, assembly GCA_900088485.1. Classification (NCBI taxonomy): domain Eukaryota; phylum Apicomplexa; class Aconoidasida; order Haemosporida; family Plasmodiidae; genus Plasmodium; species Plasmodium ovale. Next base: position 70,646 of record FLRD01000037.1, on the reverse strand, counting down.
AAATAACTTTTCTTCCTATATTGCTATTATTAACAGTGTGTATACGTAATAGGTATAAATTTTTGCAGATGATGACATTTTCTCTGTTTGGTTTAACATAACCTATACAATCTTCATATACATACTTTACATTATAAATGGTGAAATTACGTATAATTACATATTCTTTCAAACATGAATGTTCATATGATGTCATCTCTCGAAAGTCTTTCAAAGTTTGTACTTTTTCACCTGTTTGTTGATTTATTGCATTATATAAATGGTACAGAAAATAATTGTGGAAAAAATGACATTTCAATATGAAAACGAAGTTAATGATATTCTTATTAACATTTATATTTATATCATCTCGTACATATAATTGTAATTTTTTTTTCTTCTGTAGAATGTAATAACAGGAGAGATCAAATGATTCTATAAATGGGATTTTTACTGACTTACTAAATGTGAAATGTGTAAAATCACTTACATCTACCGAGTTTACACTTATTTGCTTCAAATCTAACTCCATTATAAACCTTTTTGACTTTTCGTTAACTATGTAGTTTTCCATTTTTACACTGTTGTTGAAACTGTTTAGAGAAAATACTTCATGTATGTACGCCTTTGTGATACAGTATATTTTCAGGATATCTACCGTGATGGTTACCACGTTCTTCTTCTTTCTTCCCACTGGGAGAGGCTTCCCACGGATTGGCAGCTTCCCGCAGATAGGCGGCTTCCCACGGATAGGCGGCTTCCCGCAGATAGGCAATTTTCCCTCTTTTACCCTCTTCGAAAACTTGGAAGAAATCACTACCCCGTTGTGATTGTACCTGCATGCGTACACCTTTCTCGTTTTCCATTCCCTTCGGAGGTATTGTATATCCTCCAATAGTAAACCAAAAAATAATAAATCGTTGTTGTTAATACAAAAAGTTAAATTACTTACAATGAGATTTATGTAATTCTTCTCAATCAACATTTTTCTGTATACGCGTTTCTCCCTTTTATCTTCTTCCTTAATACTTTCCCAGTTTGCTCTATCAGTTCTGTCTAACTCTCCCCCTTCCTTTTTGTGTACGTCTCCGTCATGGAGAGGTTTTCTCTCGGTAAGATTTTTTCGAGATATATTCCTAAACGTGACGTTTTCACTCTTCTCACTGTAGGCACCCTCCGATAGGTACATCTTATCATTGCTAAGGTTGATGTTCCTAACCGATTTCTTGCTCCCCTTTTTTCCTTCCCTTCTTCTTTCCTTCCTACAGAGAGATTCCCCCTGCTTTAAGAAATAACTGATGCTTTTGCACAAGCATAATATATTTACCATTTCCACCACGTTATAAACACAATATGCTTTAAACAAAATATAATTATTTTTTCCTTTCTTCTTCTGCCTACACACATGTTGACCTTCTACTGGTCCATCACTTCGCAGTAATCGAAACTTAGGAATATGGGCTAGGGAGTAATAAAACTTTACATTTTTGTACTTACTCGAAAAATTAAAAAACCTTTTTACCCTTATGATGTTTATTGTGTTATGCGGGTTTAACCGCGTGTGCAACAAACCGCAGCTCATTCTCAAATTATCGAGAGACACGTTAACATTTGTCCTGCGATCGTGGGAGTTTCTTCGTATTCGCTCTAAAGTGGAAGTCTTCCCTTTTTTTTCCATTGCTTCCCCCGGTCCTTCAGCGGGTTTCCCTACTCGCCATTGTCGCTTCCTTTGCCTGTTCACGACCTTTACAATTTTTTTTTTCCCGCTTTCCACATCCAGTTTCAAATTAGTGAGTAACGCCAGGTCGTAGAGAAAAACTCTCCTGTTTGTGGTATTGGTGCTTTTTTCATTTTCTTCGTTCTTTGCGACTTTTTTCTTTTTTTCTTTCAACATATATACGTTCTTTATGCCAACTCCCTTTTGCTCGTCAACATAGGATGAGTAGCACATTCCATCATTTTGGCTTGCGTAGGCACATCTCCTTACAGTAATCGGGGAAGAAGACGTTTCTCTGCTGCGGTATCCCTTCTGCGTTTCGTCCATTTTGTGAACTTTGTATGTCGTTCCCGGTGCGAACATAACCTGAGAGAGATTCACACCCATATTGGGATAGAATGTATGCATCATCCCTCTGGTGTAGATGCAATTTTCAGGTTTTTCCCTCGCCAAACTTATTTCACTTGTGATTGTACTGTTTTCCATTACATCGTTTTTCAAGTAGGTAGATGAAGATAAAACGTGTATATTTACATTTACGAAATAAACTTTCGCATGCAAAAATAACTGAAGAGGTTTCTTCCTTTTTTGAGTTCCTTTTTTTTCTTGTTTTACCACTTTGCCTGTTCTGTTATTACATACGCTCTCGTAAACCTTCCACACTTTGGAAATGTTCGCAATTCTACTCAGATCAATAAATGTACAAAGTGGAAAATAGAAATAAATATTTTTGTACTTGTGCCTAAACGATATACTAAGAGATGTTTCCTTACTAATAATATACCTAAAATAAATGGACCTTTTTTTTTTTTTTTTTTTCTCCTTTAACTTTCCATTATCAGAACGAAAATTTTCTTCTTTCATAAGGATTTTTACCTTTCGCATAAGACGAAGTGTCTCGACAATACTGAGAGAAATTCCCATGTGTGTTTTTCCCCTATTTTGGAATATACCCATTCCGTTGTACTCTATATCGATAGGATACAATCCCCTACGAGTAATTTCAATATCAATAAATGGTTCCTTTAAAACAGTTTTCAAATCAAAGTGGCACACACATTTGCGTCTGCACTTTGGTATTGCTTCCCTCCTAAGGAAGTGTACCCCCCCTGGGAAAACATCCGATATGTTCTTTACGCTCCTATTTAGGCTGCTATTTGTGGAATTCCCTGGTTTCCTCTTTAAAAAGAAGAGAAGTTCATTAAAATATGCTTGGCTATTTTTCCTCTGGGATGAATTAAACAACTCAAAAATATGCAAACTCTGTTGAACCTTAAAATAGCGATTGCTGCTAAAAATTATACACTCTTCCAATCTATGAGAGTACTTAAAATTATATTCCATACCATTTCTACCTTTTGTATGATCATTACTTGTGAGGAGTCCCTCCAACAGGTGCAAATGGACTCCTATAAACGCCTTCATATTACATGTATAAAACAATACACACACATTTTTCAATTTTATCTTTACAAAACTGAGAAATGCTATAGCCATTTGTGCAGTGGAAATGTCTGTGTCCCTGTTACTAGGAATGGGCTGGATACCATTTTCCCCTTTGGCATAAAAAGGAACACTGTTACGCATAACTCTTCTTCCCCTATTTCGCTTCCTTCTCTCTTCCACAAGGGATATTTTCTTCCTCCTACTTTTTTCGCTAGCTCTACGGATAATCAAATCGAGACGACATCCTTCTCCTCCACGGGATTTCTCACGCCTAGAATGTAATCCTCCTTTGCAGTTACTTCCTTCTCCCTCTACGATGTTTCCCCTTCCGTACGTGGTTAGAAACTCTTGTATATCACTGCTCATCCGCGTAAGGGCCCCACAGAAGTTAACAATAGACAATATATTTCCTTCGTTTATAAAAAAATAAAAGGAGGATTTTTTCTTTTGTATTTCTTCCCTTCCGCCGATGTTTCTATACGATTTAATCACCGTCTTTATTTTCAGACCGGCAGGGGTACTTCTTCTTTCCTGCCATAAATCGGGGTTAATAGCTAAACAGTTCGTAAAGCATATCTTCTTTCTAATGTAATTTAACACTCTGAAGAGGAGCCTAACTTTTTTTCCATTGTACCGATGAGTTAAATTGTCTTTCCATTTCGTCTGTAGGTACGATGTTTTCTCTCTTGTGCCAATAGGGAGGAAAATATCTGTACCTTCCATTTTTCGCCATTTCATGTTTAACGTTTGGAGTTTTTTATTTTTGCTTCTTTTTCTCCTCCGAGTTAGGAAGCTCATTATTGAGCTACTACTCAAGGGTGTACACCATTCTGCACTGTTAGACAATTTTAGGTAGTTCACGTGAACAATAAGAAAATTTTCTTTATTCCTCATCCCAGTTATATATACATTCATATCACAAATCTCGTTATGAATCAGGTAGGAAAGAAGAGCAGTCTGTTGGTTAATCCTTCCTACTTTACTTCTAACCACAACGGATGTTACTCTGTTAATATTAAGACACAATGCTTCTTTCTTCTTCCTACCCTTTGCCATTAGGGTGACAGGAAATGAACATCTCCACGATATATTTCTAAAGTTTAACTGCACCTTCTTCACAATGCATATATTACAAAAGGCAAACTGCCATCCTGCTTTTTTCTTCTTCTCCTTTAGATCCTGCCGCTTCTTTCTGTCATACCTTCCATCCCAGGCATATCTTTGCTTCCTCTTTATGAAATGGAGTACTTCTTCCACACAACCTCTTTCCCCCTTGTAATTATAAAAAGGAAAGTATTTACCCAAGAATGGGCTGTGAAATGTACTTAGGAAAAATTTTATGTATCGATCTAATGATCGTACAAAACCTACGTAAGTGCATATCTTCATAGAGTCGCATTGCAAATAGAATTCAGAGTTACACAGATTGGACAATATAATGATTATTTTTTCGCTCCTCACAAGTATCTTTTTCCTTTTTTTTTTTTTTTTTTTTTTTTTTTTTTTTTCCCTTTTCTATCTCTGTATCCCCCAAAATGTTACAATTGGAATTATTTCCACATGTACTACAAATATCCCCTTCATATCGTACGATGTGAGTATTTCCAAGTTGTTGCGACCCTTCTACGTTACATTTTTCACATGTGCTCCGTCTCTTCTGTTTGTAAAAAGGAGCCATTCCCTCGTTCTCCTCCTCAAAAACACTATCACCGATATCGTCATACTTTTCTATCACTAACTCGTTTAGAAAAAGACGCACTAACAGTTTGCGGACGTGGAAATAATTTTTTGTGAGTACAATGTCGTCCTGTGCATGTCGATGTGTACCCTTGCCAATCGGCTTCTTATCACAAACAAACGGGTCGCATGTTTCTGTGTTCCTTCTTCCACAAGGAGGTGGCATGTCAGGAATGCACTTCATCCGTAAGTGCAGAAATTTGCATTTCGATGTAATAGCAAAGTGGTTAATTTTTACTCTGAACTGAGGGAACTCGTGAATCGATGAGCAGATCCCCCAGCAGTTCGGTTGTGACTCTTCACCATATTTCTTACAGAATATGAGAGAAAGGCGTATACTATTCACTTCAAAGGAAAATATAAACTTAAACATGCTCCTCGTAATTATGCTACAAAAGGCATTACTGTGTCTCCACAGACTGGTGAAACTTCTTTCCAACAACAGGATGTTGACGTTATTAGCCAGGTACCTCTTCTCCTTCTTACTCTTTTTTTTCCCCCCGTTTTTTCCTCCTCCTTCGGTACAGATCCTATCTGGAGAACATCTCTCTGCATACGCGTAATGCACATAAGCGTAGTAAAATAAATTTACAAAAAAGTCTTGTATGTATACGTTCATCTTGGAAAAACAAATAGAACATAGTTGTCTATTCCTCTGTTCATATCTGCGCGTCTTTTCGCAGAAGGTCAATCGACAAGTGTGTTTGACTATTACGGCATATCGACGACGGTTGGTACTGTTGTCTCTATTCATACGCTTTGATGTGCGTTTCTGGATTCCTGCACTCGCAGTTACCGCATCTACATTCGTATCTTCACCTTCTAGCCTGATGATAGGCTTTTCCTTCTCAATCGATGCGATGGTGTACACATGAATTCCTCCCAGAAAATTAAAAAGCACTGGTATAGGACAGAAGTAAAAATTGTACAAGATAAAAAAACTATTGAGCTGTAGTTTATTTAAAAGGAGGTAAGATTCCCTTTCATATTTCATCTCCTTACCTACGCAACATCGTAGTTTAACCTTTTCACATACCATCTTTAGATAAAATATGTCTGCTACATGTTTGTTGGATTTTAATTCCAAACTACTACCCCTTTTATGTATACCAACTTGAGTTTCTTCCTCTTTATAATGTACGAAACTTAAAATGTTCATAATTTTTTTTTTTTTTTTTTTTTTTTTTTTTTTCTTTTCCCTCTCATTTAGCATATTATTATAAAAAAAAAAGAAGAGAGTAGTATTCTCACATGTTAATGTTACTTTCGCGTTTTCTATTAGATTAAACATGGAAATAACACTGAAGGAGGAGCTCACGTGTCCATCTTCCTCGGTTTTGCCACTAGAATATTCTCTGCTCTCAAAAAATATATGCAAACTTCCAAAAAGAAAATTCAACTCATCTTCCAATGTTATAACTTCAGGGATATGTTCCCGGTTTCTTGTTTCATCTGCATCGATTATATGAACCCTTTCTCGTTCATTTATCCCACCAAAAAGGATCATTTTGAGAGCTTCCAACACGGGTTTGTTCATCTCTACGATTAAGGAAATTATTTTCAACTTCATTTGGCAGGAAACATCTTTATCAAGGGTGAAGAATACACAAAAGGGGAAAAACAAGATATGCATACTTTGATCTTGCTTTATGAAAGCATAAACATTTGTCATTGTGCAGATGAGATGCACTGAGGGATCATCATCACAACCTTTCAGCGTGCATTTCTTTCTTCTCAAAAATAAACATTTCCTAGGCAATTTTCTCACCATTATTAATTTTCCTTCCATTGTACGTTTTTTTACCACCCTTCGTCTACATTTTTTAGCTATTATTCCGTCTTCATACTGCACAGTGCTATCTTCCACACACACAAAAAAGGTGGGTGTATTCTCCTTTTTTAATTCTATCTCAACTGCACCGACATAAATGTTCACTTTGGCAAAAATATTTTTCCGATTTCTTAGAATGTGCTCTTTTTTCTTTCGCTTTTCTTTCATTTCTTTTTCCCTTTCGCAACTCTCGATGCTCTCTCCTGAGTCGAGATAACCCAGAATGTGGTAAAGAAGAAACATATCCCTTTCGAGCACATTGTCTATCAATGCGTAGAAACGGTCCATTCGGCCTATGGCAAGATGCGTACTTTCCACGTGTATGTCAATGTCACTGCCATTGCTTCTTACACCGCTATTTTTTCTATTTCTCTTCCCGGTGATGCTTGCATAGACACTATGCTTAGCACGATTGGAAGAACCGACATGGTTGACTCTGTTGCGCTTGTTACCAATCAGGCAGTTCTCTAAATTGACCTCCTCTAACAAAATCCCTTTGTAGCTGCTATTATATATAACTTTCTTCAAAGCAGAGTTTCGCTTATAAAAATGTGTGGATTCTCCCTTTTTTCTTCTGACGTCAAAGCATAACTCGGAATATGACTCTTTAACTAACAGGTCCTCCATAAAAAAAAGAGAATTCTTAAAAGTGTAATGCGCGCATTGTGCTTCTCTTTTCATGTAAAAAAAGGAACTAACATTTTGGAAACATATGGATAGGGTTTCTCGCATATTATATTCATAGTACAAACTGAGGGTACCTACATGAAGGTCACATTCGAAGTGGAACCTCTTACCAGTGTACTCTCTCTTGGTGTTCTTTCTTCTATGAAATACGCATCTTCTATCTACATTCCTCCTGTGTATCTTCTCCGAGGATTTTACTCGCTGCCTCTCTTCCTGTTTATACAACAAAAGGGTGTAATATTTGTGCAAAAAAAGGCATAGTTCATAGCAATCACTAAGAAGGTTAATTTGAATGTTCGGCACAAGAAAAGTAATGTAATATTTTTCTCCTTTTCTATCCTTCGATATAATGCAAGTCCCGTTGGACTCCGGTAAAAGGCACTTCCTCTTGTGTATGAAATTTATATTGTAAAAAAAAAAAAACTTATATATTTCCTTATCTAAAATCATATTAGTATTTTTTATTTGTTGCTTCCTCGAATCTTTATAGATGCTAAAATTGCTTAAGCATATTCTGAAGTATTCCTCATTTGGGTACATGCTCTCCCTTGTATGCTTTACATGTGTCTCCGTTCCTCCCGTTGTCATGTCATTCCCCATAGCCCTTTCCCTAAGGTTTTTGCTCCATTTTAAAAATTCATTTGATTCTCTTTTCTTATTTTTCATATAACTAAGATTGTCCACATGTACGTTCTTCACGTGTACCGAAAGGAATAAATGCTCATCATTTTCACACAAGGTATCTTCAAAAATGATGTTGACATTTCTTATATCAATGCATAACACATTTTCCAACACAACTTTGAGAAATATTTTTTTTACAATATGGGACACTGTGCAGGTTGCTAAAAGGTCGATTACGTACTTGAACATATGGGCAGTTGCATCGCATACCTTCTTCCTCACCAAATTCAGGCATACCAACGCGAGTAAAAGGGCGTAAAACAGGTTCCCTCCCCATCGCGGGCTCGTTTGGAACGAATCCAAAGCAGAACCCTCCTCCGTTTCGAATTCCCCCATTGTTTCTGCTTCATCCTTTACCGCTTCACTCACTGCTGCTTCAAAATGCGCACTGGCAAACACGTTTTCTATCTTCACAGTGAGGCCGCTGTAAAAAGGTGAACCATTGGAGTTCCTCCAATCGATCTCTACATGACCCAAAAATAAAATGTTAAAAACTACTTCATTTTTCTTCCTTTTTAATGAATTGATATACGCTAAATAATGATTAAACTTTTCCTTCAACTTATGGAAGGTGTCAACAGACTTTTTACATTTCACCTTACTTGTGCTACTTTCTGCCTCTCTCCCCTTCTTTCTCGTCTTTTCCCTTATCACCTTCTCTTTTTCTCCCCTTTTTTCCCTTAATAACTGCGTACCGTCAAAGCAGTTGAGAGAAAATGGTTCGAGTTCAACATCCTCCAAAATGAGATGCCGTAAGCTGTCTAGACAAACATTCTTAACTGTCTTAACGTATTTATTATTGCTGTATTTCCTCAGAAGAAATCGCACAAAATCGAGCAGCACGTTCATCGTTTCCGGACCCCGCTTAACGTTTTTAACTTTTTCCCCTTTTCGTTCTTTCGCATTGCACTGCGGCTACTCCGTTCTCGTCACGCTGGTTGTTGCTTCTCCGCCTCACGCTGGATGTTGCTTCTCCGCTTCACGCTGGTTGTTGCTTCTCCGCCTCACGCTGGTTGTTGCTTCTCCGCCTCACGCTGGATGTTGCCTCTCCGCTTCACGCTGGTTGTTGCTTCTCCGCTTCACGCTGGCTGCTACTTCACTGCGTCACCTTCGGTACGCTGCTTGTGCATGATCGCCTTCGCAAAAAGGTTTCATTGGTACCTGCTTAGCATCCTTCCTTGCGTCTATATTTCCCTCTCTCAGCGTTCTAGTGGATACCTTCCTCTAGAGCGTCTTCGTGTAGGCTCCCGCACCAGTTCTATCGCACGTCCTCTCTTAGCAGCTGCAGCTACACTGGCTCTTTCCGAAGATGCATTACTCCTTAACAGTACTTCCCCTTTTTCGCCCTGCTCATAATTTCGAGATGTACGTTTTTCCTATTTTAACTTTTGAAAAGGTCGTAAAAACGTGGTAATGACGAATACACAAAATGGTGAAGCATGTGCATTTACTATAAGCGTTGCTTCTGCATTCGCCTACTTTAAAAGAGTCAGGATGTGCTTATAAACATGGACACATGCCCAGACGTGCATACTGGTAACGCGTATGGGAGGAAGCGGTACGCATGCAACACGTAAACAGGGACAAATTTCTAACTACAGATTTACAAAAAAAAAAAAAAAAAAAAAAAAAAAAAAAACACTAAAATGGGATACCACGAAGGGGTTCACATCACTGTTGCGAAACGCAAAGTAGAAAGGGGGACAAACTGAAGAGTAAAATAACGAAAAACGCAAAAATGAGTGAAAAAATGGGTGAAAAAATGAGTGGAAAAAATGGGTGAAAAAATGAGTGGAAAAAACAGTGAAAAAAAGTGGAAAAAACAGTGAAAAAATGAGTGAAAAAATGAGTGGAAAAATGAGTGGAAAAATGAATGAAAAAAAAAAGAGTGGGGAAAAAAAAGAAGGCTTATTTTTTATTTCAAAAGTGTAATGTTATCTATTTGCCTTAGCGATTCATTATTTTGTTTTATTTTTCCCCCTGCCACCTCCCCACTTCAGCTATCCCTGTAAGTACCTGTTTTGCTTATTCCTCATTGCTGCTACTTCTACTGCAACTGCTCTATTGGCAAAAGTGACAACTCATTGTGAAAATTCCTTCCTTATAAAGTCACACCGAAATGTTGTAAGCTACGTTGCTATTTTGCCATAGGCCGGTGGAATTAAATGTTATCCACGCACGTCGTATGTATAAGCATACGGCGTAGTAGTGCCCCCGCAAATAACGGCAATATTTTGCCACAAAAAAAAAAAAAAAAAAAAAAAAAAAAAAAAAGCGCACTAAGGAACGTGGTCATTTTAATTACATACCTTAAGGAAATGCCCCCATAAAATGGAAATGCTTTTATTATTTTATTTTTTATTTTTTTTTTTTTTTGTTTAATATTATACCTCTTAGGAACATTAGTACAGTAAAATTATTCACCAGATGAAAAGCTTATGATAAGGCATTACATACTTACGAGCATCGTTGTGTTCGTACCTTAAAAGGGTTATTTCCAATTTTGTAATTACGTGATGGGACACTTCCTTTTTTGGCTACATTTCTCTGTGCAGTTAACTACATTGAGATATCCATAGCTCGGTTCTACATGGCCATTTCGTAAGCGCAAAAAAATGCTGACGCATAAGGACATTTTTACTTATATGTTCTCACATATATGTACATCCCTTAATATTGGTTCACCTCCCTCTGTGCGTGATTTCTTACCCGTTGACCTTTTGAAAGTATTTCCTCTATAGGAACTTTCCCGTTTTAACGAGAAAAAATCGGCATGAGTTAAAAAGTTTTCCACATTTTTTTTTTTTTTTTTTTTTTTTTTATTAGAAGATTATATCATCCCTTGTACAACACTATACATTCACAGGAAAGCTTTGTATCATTTTCTTCTCGAATAAACTTCACTTGACTCAGGAGTTTTAACCATTTGTTTGCAACAGCATAGGGGTCATGCAATTCTCCCCTCCTCTGCGTCAGCTACCACTTGTAGTTCGAATGGACAATTAGCACAAACTCGTAAACAAGTAAACACGTGCATCCATACGTACGCACATACGCACGATCATAGGGAGCACTACAGACATGTGCTTGCGATATGCACGCCACCACGTGCAGCGAAGTATACTCTGATCACACATCGAGTTGCAGATAAATGATCTTCCTTGGAGGAAAGAGACAAACAAAGTACCCGCATGAATTTTGCTTAAGTACGTATGCGCATATAACAAATGACACAATGCTCAAGTAATAACAGAAGAAAAAGAAGAAAAAAATATAAAAAAAAAAAAAATAAAGTAAAATAAAGCAAAATAAAGCAAAATAAAGCAAAATAAAGTAAAATAAAGTAAAATAAAGTAAAATAAAGCAAAATAAAGTAAAATAAAAAGCGTGAGCCAAACTCATTTGATTATCACTGAAGATGTGTATTTATAGTGTGAAAAAAAAAAAAAAAAAAAAAAAAAAGAAGAAACACACGCAAAATTAACCAGTGCAACGCGAGAAATAAGTGGTAGAAGGGAAAATTGTCGAACAACGTTCATAGGGTAACTACATATAGCAACATTGTGAAGGTGTACATATTACTTCAATCCCAGTTGACTACGTCGTGGCAGTGCCTTCCCCCCCCCCTCCCTCTTCCCGTCCTCTCTCTCTCGTGCCTCTCCTTTCCGAAGGAAAAGATGAGGTCGCGGTTGGCCAAAATAACGAACAAGCTTTTCTATACAAATGAAGGGGTGGAATTAAAAAGATACTTGGAACATCACAAAATCGGAAGAGTAGGCGATGTAAACGGTATCCATCAGTGTGACAAAAAAGGCGAAAGGAGGGAAAATTTGTTGAGTAAAATGGGAATCAATGCCCGATGGAAATATGCCACGAAAGAGGGAAAGAATGACCAAGATTCAAAAAATTTGGCAAGCTTCCTCCAAAATGGGAAAAAGAAAATTCTAAGCGGAAATTGCACCTTTCTATATGAAAAACAGTGTCATATCATCATGATGGGAAACAGACACCATGCAACAATTTGCATGAGGAAAAAATCGTTCTCGACAAATCGGCTCAAGGGTAGCAGTGAGGAAGATATTCAACGGGTGACCCAAGTGTCCATGTCGAATGGACGAGAAATATACGAAGGGAAAAATACCCAAGGTGGGGAACAATCTTTGTGTGACAGTAATGTAAAGGATAAAAGCGAGGAAGAAAAAACATCGTACTTGGGAGAAAGAAGTAATGGGGAAGGAGAAAGTGAAGCACATGACAGAGAAAAGATCAATCGGACAGAAGCGATTAACATGATTAAAAAGAAGAAAATAAAAACGAATGAGAAAGAAAGTAGACTTGGTGTAGTGAACAAAATGTGTAATAAAGGTTCCAACGGAATAAAGATTCTCTTTGGATGTATGAAGAAAGTATGTAGACAAATAAAAATTATAATTTTACAACCATCTATATTGAAACAATATTATAGTGATATAAAAAAAAACATTAAACATACAATAGTATGGGTAAAAACAGGTATACTTTTATTTTTAACAAATATGAAAATATCAAAAAATCTAATCATTAAAAGATTAAAAGGATATAGATTATCCTATTCAGAATATAAACTACTCATAAGAACAATAAATGATATGTTTAAATTAATTCCTTTTTCTTTTTTTGTTATTGTCCCATTTGCCGAGTTTTTACTTCCTTTATTTTTAAAAATATATCCTAATTTATTACCTTCTACTTTTAAAAATAATGATGATAATTTTAATAATATTAAAAAAAATTTATATGCAAAACAACAGCTAGCTAAATTTTTACAACAACTTATAGAAGAAAAAGAAAAACAGCTAAATGAAAATATAGGTATCGATTCAGAAAAAAAAAAAATAATTTTAACTAAATTTCATCAACAATTAATTAATAAAGATGAAAAAGATATCAACCCATTTTTAAGTACAAATGATACATTAAAAATTGCAAAAATTTTTAAAGACGAATTTGTTCTAGATCAAATGAACTTAAAAACGTTACAAACTATTTGTCATTTGTTGGGATTGAAACCTTATGGAATACATTATCATGTCGTTTTACAACTAAGACATCATTTTTTAAGACTTCAGAGAGAAGATAGAGAACTAATTTATGAAGGTGTTGATAATTTAAAAAAAAATACACTAATAGAAATATGTAAAGATAGAGGAATGAATTTTAATACATCTGATAAAGAAATGAAACTACAAATACAACAATGGCTTCAATTAGCAAGCATTAAAGAAGTACCATATATCCTACTTCTCTACATCAGATGTGTTGTTGTTACACATGCTATCATGGATATACAAGAAACAAACAAAATTCATAATTCTCAAAATGATAAAGATACAAAAAATGATATCATTGACGATAAGCAAAAGCTAATACAAGAAGCTAAGGAAAAATTGGATAATCTAAAGATACAAGAAGAGGAAATTAAAAAAAATATAAACAAGGAAACCGATGAAGAAATCGTTGAGCATAAAGAAAATAAAGTTAAGAGAAACATTTTGAAGAAGAACAAGTACATGCAAAATGAGCTCAATCTGCTCAAACAAATATGCGATCTACAACACAGGTAAGGGGTCATCTATAGCCGGGTTTTAATATACACGCAAAACATGTTTGCTTTCCGCGTCTCATGTGAACCATTCATCCTGGCATGCACAGAAAACGATAGCATATGCTAACTATAATTTTACTTTCCTTTTTTTTTTTTTTTTTTTTTTTTTTTCCTTTTAAGGGAGCTGAAGATTGCCTTTACATCACTAACCGACCTGGCGGAGAAAAAGCAGTCATGTATGTGGGGAAAATATTCCATTTCTCAGCATCAGAAATTGAGAGCATATTTACGTATACCATTGTACATCACGTTATTAAGCGGTCCCCATTTGTAATTGTGCTCCTTTTCGATTCAAATTTTTTTTCTTCTTCGCCCCTTAGGTGACATTAACGAAATAATTAAAAAAATGTCGGAGAGGCTTCTAGACATTGAAAAACATATTAACGAGTTAAATGCGCATAAGCAGGTCGAAATGGTAAGCCACGTTTGTGCAATTAAAAAAAACGAAGAGGGGGGGAGTGGGAGAGAGGGATTGGAGAAATAAAGTAGTGCAGCAACACTTCTCACCAAGTGAAAAATCAGACACCCCCTTCACTTCGTAGAGGTGATACATTATTTTATGTTAACCTTCATTTTTGCAGGATGAGTACTTTTACCCGGAGGAAGAAAAGACCGATGATGTCGTGAACTTAAAAAACTAAATGGAAGCGAAAATGGGTGGCGAGATGACCCGCAAAATTTAAAGTGCCCATGTGGACGAACTTTTCCGCATCTCCCCGCAAGTGTCACGCCCTTTTCCGCGTTTTAGCCGACATTTCGTCTATAGGAAGTCAAAGGTGCGCTTAAGCGGATTTAAGCGCATTTAAACGGATTTAGACCCATTAAGACTCATTCAGACGAACCGTTCACTTCCGTTCGATGTGCTTTTCTACTTCTACTTTTTTTTTTGTGCGCGCGGCGCAGGTTAAAAATGCTGCCGCTGGAAAAAAAAAAAAAAAAAAAAAAAAGGTAATATGAACTGCTATTTTTTGTGTTTGTGTCATTAATTTCACTCTCCTTTTTCACCCCCAATTTGGGGAAAACGCACTTCCCCGTCGAAATGGCCACACTGGCGAGTTTTCGCAAAACGTTAAAATTTAAGACGAAAGGTGCGGAAATGAAGCAATCCAGACACATGTGCACAGAGCAAATGGCGTGCAATTACTGCCATGTCTCGAAGTAGTAAATGCACTTTCTCTATGCTGAATATGTTTTCAAAGTGGCCAAAAGGATCATCTTGCACGTTTTAATTTTTCCACAGTTGTGCAATTTTGTACAATCTGATTTATCACTCATGCTATGTTTAAACGTCTGCGTGTGTGCATGCATATATGCTTGTTCATATTTTTAGCTAGCTAGCTGGATTTTTTTTTTTTTTTTTTTCTTTTTTTTTTGTTAAAACGCACAATTTATTACTTGTGCAGGGAAAAAAAAAAAAAATAATAATAATAAAATAGAAAAAGCTAGTTAGTGTGTAAATGTTAAAAATATGTCTTATTAAAAGAGGACACTCCTCATACATAACCATGCGCACACGTATATAGGGTGCCACTGTAACGTCACTGCCGTACGATGGAGCCCATCAGGCAGCCATATCCATGGCGATTTTATCGTGGTGGACATAATTCTCTATCGTAAAGTCCGAAATGGTGAAGTCCTCAATATTTTTGATTTCCGGGTTTAGTTTAAGCGTGGGGAAAGGGTAAGGAATTCTGTTTAGCTGAATTTTCAGACTATCTATGTGATTGTTATATATGTGGGCATTTCCTAAAACGTGTATGAATTCTGCAGGTTGTAAGTTACATACTTGAGCAAGCATGTAGGTGAAAATTGAGTAGGAGGCAATATTGAAGGGAACACCAAGACCTAAATCACAAGATCGTTGATACATGATACATGATAATTTCCCATCGAAAATATAAAATTGGCATAAAATATGACAAGGTGGTAATGCCATTTTATCCAGATCCTTTACATTCCATGCACACAAAATAATTCTTCTACTTGTTGGTTCATTTTTTATCAAATTTATAATATTTTTTAGCTGATCAATTCCTTTATTTTCATAATTATCATACATATTTGTATATTCAGCTCCAAAATGTCTCCATTGAAAACCATAAATAGGACCTAAATCATTTACCTCTCTATCAAATAGTTTTCTATTATCTAAAAATTCTCTAGTTCCATTTGCTTCCCATATTCTCACATTTTTATTTAACAAAATATTTCCATTGGTTTCCCCTCTTATAAACCAAAGTAATTCCTCAATAATTCCTCTTACAAACAATTTCTTGGTTGTTAATAGGGGAAAATATTCAGCTAAATTATACTTCATCATATATCCAAATTTACTTAATACACCAACTCCTGTTCTATCATCCTGTTTATTTCCATTCATCATAACATCGTATATAATATTTAAATATTGGTACTCTGGATGTTGTTTAAGCTTTATGCTATTATATATTTCAAAATCTTCAACATTTTTCATAATCTGTGATTTTTTCTTCTTATTGTTAAAACTGAAATACATATAATCGTCCTCGTCATCAACATTGTCCTTTCCTTGACTCGTAAGAGCCATATTTCCCCACCATTCTGCTCCACCCTTAGTACATCCTTTTGTCCACCATTTCGATGATCCTTTTCCGTGATGAGAAGAAGCAAAAGTTGTGGATGTTTCTGCTATATTCATGGAAGAGGTAGCTCCTGCTATTCCTGGCCATGTCGCTGTAGCTGTAGCTGTAGCTGTAGTTGTAGTTGAACCTTCACTTGAGTCCCCATCATTTTGTGTGTCTTTTTTTTTCCTACTGTAAATTAGAAAGTCTAATGTGGTTCCGTTACTACTGTATACCTCGCTTACAGATGTTATTTGAAAAGCATTTTCATCCATATCTGGGAAAAAAACATCACATTCGTAGGTATTATTTATCCTTGTTAAATATATCTGTTTAATCAAATTTCTTTCCAAACATTCTTTGTAAACACCTGCACCACCAATAATAAAACATTTGTAATAATATAATTTTTTTAAAAGTAAAAGTACTTCATCCATACTCTTCATAATAAAAATGTCTTCCTTTACATCTTCCTTTTTTAACGTACTTGACAATACAACGTTTATTCTGTTAGCTAATGGCTTATACGATTTAGGAATACTCTCCCAGCTAGATCTACCCATTACTACAACATTTTGTAGTTTTTTAGATATAGGCGCTATATTTATTACATCTACTTTTTTCTTATCATTGGAAATATCCTTTTCTAAATATTTCTCCCTCTTATATTTCAATTTCTTATAATTCCATTCGTTTACATATGTTGTCACTGAACTAAAATAACTAATATCAACTGAGTTACACTTCCATGGGAGTATTCCCTTATTCCCGATACCCCTGAAGGTTGAGCTGCTAAACGATTCACTCTTCTTCCAATCTCCTTCTTTGGAGACTTTGCAGCACGCGCATATCGCGTATATGTCGAAAACATCGGCCACTTCTTCCATCTGGAGATAAACGGGAAGGAACACCGGGAGTGTGCGGGGCTACTTTGGGGTTTTTTCTTTTTTTTTTTTTTTTTTTTTTTTTTTTTTTGGAGGGAGAAGAGGGGAAATGTTCTGCGTGTGGAATAGCTGCAAGAGTCAGATGATTAGTCGAGGGATTATTACAACGGAGCGTGATGAAACGTAACGAGAGAAATTTAACTCCGCTCTAATTTTGGCCCCAGCACACTTTGCAAAATGGGAAGGTTTGCATTCGAAAAAAGTGTATTATTTTTGTGTTCTTTGGGGTATAATAAAATATTATTTCTTCTCATAAAATGAGTGTAAGATAGTTATTAGCACGTTTGCACATGCCGTGCGCGAACTGAGTTAAATTTTAAAAAAGCGCTTCTCTCTTAGCTTGCATCTGCCCAAAAAGGCAATTCGGAGGAAAAGGTGTGTATGATCACGTCTTCCCTTCAATGTGTCGTTGCGCATAAAGTGAAGCAGAAATGTTAAGTAGTAGTGCGAAGCACTAAAAGTGATACAGCAGAGGTGAAGCAGTTAATAGGAAGAAGATGTGGCACGAGATGGGTAAATGGAAACGATACTTATTCACGAAAGTGCTTTGCTTAGTTTAATTTTCCTTTCTGCTTAAATTAATATTTCGTTTTGCTTAAATTAGTATTTCGTTTTGCTTGGTTTAATATGCCGTTTTGCTTGGTTTAATATGCCGTTTTGCTTAATTCGATAAGCCGTATCGCGGCTCTAATTTTCGGTTGAAAGGAAAGAAGTGTGGGGGAAACATAAAACTCCGAATGCGTCGAAACGATAAATGGGGATAAATTAATGCCCCACTTTTTTTCTGTTTTTAACTCATATTTTTTGTATAAACGAGAATGATGCTACGTCAGTCGTACACAAGTTAACTTCATTTCGATATCGACACGTTCGAACTTTTAGTGGTTATCCTACGAGCGTATAAGTTATTTGATGCTACATTTTTCCCCTTCCTCTCCTCCGACCTTAGACATGAAGAAAAGAGGGAAGCACCAGAAAGAAGTGCTTAATGTGTTTACAAAAAAGAAAAAAGAAAAAACGTACCCGACGCGCTAAGAAAAAATAAATTTACTTTAAAAGAATACTCGTATCTACCTTTTTTTTAAAACATCCTATCATACAATGTTGAGAGATGCCGGGGGTATATATATTTCATTCCCCGTTTTTCTGCCCTCGCATAGCCACACTTCTTTTAAATCGATGAGTGTGTATGCTGCACTCAGGGAAAAAGTGTAACCACGCACAAATGCTGTGTGTATTATTTTTTTAAATGCTCAATTTTGCTCTGCCAAGAGATCCTAAACAGGATTAGTGTGTAGACGCGTCGAAAAATGGAACAACCAATGCGTTTAAAAGGTGGAAGGTCACAACTTGAGAAAAAAATCCTCTATTGAAATGTGAGTAAAAGAGAAGTACGCAGCATTGTTTCTTGCATAATTCTCCGCTTAAAAAAAAAGAAAAAAAAAAAAAATGGGTGAAAAGCGCCCTTAAAATTGTTTTCGCACTTTTAATGATAACATAAAGAAATCATTTGCATCTTTTTTTTTTTTTTTTAACTCTGCACAATTCGGAAAAGTAAAAAAAAAAAAAATGTGTTCGCACAATGAGGAGAGAGAAAAAGTGTGCCCTTCGAAGGCGCAGCTGCTACTGATCAAACGCGCAAAACGGAACTGTGAAGGTGAAGCGGCGAAGAAAGGCACAGCATGTGCATGAACGAACGACGTTTCTGCGACTGTGATTTTTTCTTATTTTTCCTTATTCGAGATAAACCAGGAACAACATAAAACGTGCTTATATTGGGGTTCACAGATTTGCATGTGTATATTTGATCGGTTATAAAAAAGTAGTGAGCTAATTTTAAACAAAGAATGCCCATTTTTCGCGAAACATCACTTTCGCATGCATCTCCATTTTGGCTAAAACGGGAGAAACACTTCTCCGCATGCACTCGCCTACAAGTGTAGGTACATATATGCGCGTTTTAATAAAACAGAAAATGAAGAAGGAAATTTATAAAAGCGAAAGAGAGGTCACATTTTGTTATGGTCTTCTGAAAGGACAAATGTGCCAATTTAACAACCAAAAAAAAATGTTCGGCTCCCGTATATGCACGCATCTGTTGGCACCTGCTCATATCTGTTCGCATACATTTTCTTGTGCTCCCATCTGTTCTCATCTTCGCGCGTCACAATTTTATTGACGTGCCTTGCATGCGCGTCGTACGTAAGTAAACAAACACCAGGTAAAAAAAAAAAAAAAAAAAAAAAAAAAAAACAGATTGGCTTAAATTTTGATCGCAGCATCATTTGGGGCCACAAGAAAGAAAAAACAAAAAAAGCATCCCTGTATGCATAAGTACACATACGCGCACTCCCACGCGAACTTCCACACGCATTCCTGCACGTAAATGTGCACATGTGTGTATGTATGCGCAAGCCAGGGCGCATGCCTTCAACTTTGCAAAGATGACTGCACACATGATTATAATACACACCTCCCATTTTTGCATCTCGAATTGATCAAACAAAAGATGACACATAGCGAGATCGATACATTAAAAGCATATTTCGTATTTTGCATATCCCCCTTCTTCGTGAAATGTTTACTTCGTTGTCTTTGCTTTTATATGCTTTCCTGGTGGGAGAGGGGGTGTCAGTAAAAACTGTTGCTTTTATTTCCACCCATTTTCCAATCATCCCCTTACATCTACGACATCCTCTCCACAGTTTTGTGGTCGCATCCATAACTTTTCGTGTGGTTTAATCTCCCCTTCTCCCTCTCCCAAACAGTCGAGTAAATTCCATTAAGACCTATTCTGCAGGTGATGTTGCTAAAAAAAAAAAAAAAAAAGACGGCTTCTTCCGTAACCTACATTATTGCATCTTTGCAGTATGAAACTCCTTTCACGTGTTAAAAGAAATATCACGCAAAGGAAGAATTACTCTTCATTGGCTTCTTATTTTTTACCTCAATGTTCGCAAGCGTTTCTTTCAAGCGTTTCTTTCAAGTGTTTCTTTCAAGCGTTTCTTTCAAGCGTTTCTTTCAAGTGTTTCTTTCAAGTGTTTCTTTCAAGCGTTTCTTTCAAGCGTTTCTTTCAAGCGTTTCTTTCAAGTGTTTCTTTCAAGCGTTTCTTTCAAGTGTTTCTTTCAAGCGTTTCTTTCAAGTGTTTCCCCTAGCTATCCCTTAATCCAAACTCTCTTTCTATTTATGCGTAAAACTGCACTTCCCTACGTGCACGCCATTCCCCCACACCCCACTCAGCGCGTCATCCGTGCACACTCTGCGTCAAACTATGGAATCAATGTTTTTCGATGAATCCCACATAAATGAATTGAAAGATATGCAGAAAGGCATAATTTTTGAGGAAGAAGTATACCATCTTCGAGATCTAAATTCGTGCTCAACTAATTATGAAAGTTTCCCTTCACTAAACACAGATACGGTATGCTCACCAACATCCTTCACAGAAGATCATTTCTCCTTTTTAAATGAGTATGAGAATGAGAATGAGAATGAGGATAAAAACGAAACGAAAAACGAAACGAAAAACGAAACGAAAAACGAAAAATATAAAAAAATTGTCGAAAATTATAAAAATGAAGAAAAATTACCTGAACATGTCATAAATAAGGAATTACTTATTGTTGAGGATTGGGAAAATAAAAAAAATAAATATATAGAAAATGCGATGATAAAAAAGGAAGAAGGAAGAGAATACAAGAATGTAGAGGAAAATATGAATAAACAACTGGGGAGAGAAAATATAGGACGAGGATCAGATCTTCGTAAAATAATGGGAGATATAATTTTTCTGTGTTTTCATAAAAATGGTTGTGAGTATATTATAAAGAAATTAAAAGAAAATGATACAGAAGAAAAAAGAATTATATTAAATTCTCTTTTAATGGAGGCAAGATCATTATGTCCAGATATTTATGGAAGTTATGTTGCTCAAAGTGTATATGATTTGAAGGATGAAAAATATAAAGAATGTTTTACAGATCAATTTTTGAAATATACGAGTTTTTTAACTTTACATACATATGGATGTAGACTTATACAAAAATCTTTAGAATCATTATCTGTTGAATATAAATGTAAAATATTTCATGAGTTAGAAAATGATTTAATTACTTATATATGTCATCAAAATGGAAATCATGTAATACAAAAATGTGTTGAAGTATTACCATCAAAAAATATAGATATAATTATAAGTATAATAGAGGAATATTTACCTTTCTTAAGTTCACATGCATATGGATGTAGAATAGTTCAAAGAATTTACGAAATTGGTAATACACAACAAATTAATAGACTGAATAAAAAAATCGTTAAAAAAATACACCTAATTAAAAATAGATATGGAAATTATGTCATTCAAAAATGTTTTGAATATTCAGATGATACAGTTAGATTTCTCATTACTGATGAGATAGTCAATGATATATACAAACTTTCTTCTCACAAATATGCCTGGTAAATTAGGCAAAGCGGAAACGATGGACATACATGCATACATATGCATACATATGCATATATATATATATATATATATATATACCTCCGAAAGGGGAGACACCGTTGCCGCTCCCACGTCTACACGTGTAATTAAACCTATATATGCACACCTTTTTTTTTTTTTTTTTTTTTTTTTTTTTTCATCCACCCTTAAAGCAACATAATTGAAAAAATTCTGCTCAAAAAGGAGTATAAGTACAAAAAGAAGATTATCAAGAAAATTGTTAGTGACATCTCGGAAGGGTAATAAAACATCTTTTTTTGAGTTTTAAAGAATAAGCAAATTTTTCTTGCACTTTTTTTTTTTTTTTTTTTTTTTTTTTTTTTTGTCCATCTACCATGTTACTCGGCTTTGTCGTCATGGTAGGGGGGAGGGGGGTGGCGTTCTCTACTGTGTGCAAGTTTCTTCCCCATATAACGTTTGGCGTTATGCGCACTTCTCCATTTGTCTCTACAGAAATGAGAACATAATAAACATCTGCAAGGATTGCTATGGGAATTTCATGATGCAGAAGTTGCTAACCACATGTCGGAGGAAAGAACGGAATTTCATTATAAAAACAATTTTTGATAATTTGGACAAACTAAAGGATGAAACTTATGGTAGGCCTATATACTGAGAGAAGAAACAACATGAGAGAAAGCCCGAGGGAAGTGAAAATGGCATGTGCGCGCGCATGCGCATACACGTATATACTCTCGCAATGCACATTGTAGCTTTTGCAAATAATCCATTTTTGTTCCTCCATTTCACAGGTAAATACATCTTAAGAGCAATCAACAATTTAGAGATGTGAAGTTTTCCCGGAAAGGATGAAACTCCACTTGTACCTCGAAGTGAACGGAACTTTGGGGAAAACAATTTTTTATTCCACAAAACGGCATGTGCAGCGTGCATTGTATGTGTGAGCACTTCCTTTTTTTTTTTTTTTTTTCTTTTTTTTCCGTTATGCGCTTGATTCTTTGACCCTTTTTCCTCATTATGCCGGGAGGCGTTCGTTTTATTTCCCTTTTTATTTTATTTTTATTTTATTTTTATTTTATTTTATTTTTATTTTATTTTTATTTTTTTTTTATTTTTTTCCCGTCTTTGCAAATGTGTTACGCGTTGTTTTGTTTAGATTAACGAAATCCGCGTTTGACGTAGCATTTCACATTGTGATCTTTTTCCCATAGGCATATCATAGCCCGTCCAATTTGTATTTTCCCCCTTTCAGTTTTTTTAATTTTCTTGCTGTCTGTCAAACATCAGCTTTTAAGAGCAACACGTTGAAAGAGACGCTTTAAATTTTCAGTTGATACATGTCCGAAGCAAAATTTGGAGGGAAGCTTCCTGCTTCCTTTTCCGCAAGGTGTTCTTACGTTTTATGCACATAGGTACGTTTGTGCCCATAGGTACGTTTGTGCGCATAGGTACGTTTGTGCGAATAGGTACGTTTGTGCCCATAGGCTTTTTCTGCACATGCACATGCACATGCAAATATATCCAGTGAAAGCGAAGCGCCTGACTGGGCTCTTCTCGATGATTCTCCTTTGACATACGTCGGTATAGCTTGACAGGGCACAAGCCCTTGCAGTGTGTTGTGTACATATGACGCTTGGTATTACTCGCAGACGATTCGAGTACGATCCGCGTGCCGATAAAAAAAGAAGCAGAGTAAATACAGGAAGAATTATTTTTTTAGACGAAACGCACCTTGTCCTTATATGTTACAAGGAATTTTTGAGGGATAAACTAGACCAACCCCCCTCCCTCCTCCATTCACTTACACGACAGACTCATCGCATTGACCATCCGCAATATATTTTTTACAAACACATGAAAACCAAAAGTAATAATTTAAACTATTTCTCCTGTCTATGTTAATAAGTCCTGCATTTCGAGCAATCTTTAAGGATTCTTCGATAATAGAAGAAATACTTTTTCCCCCAAAATTATTTGCGTCGGCATATAAAGGAATACACATCTGATACGAATTAGGACATCCTGTTTCTCTACAAGAAATAGGTAAAGGTGGAAATTCAATCCAATTTTCGTCATCTTCCAGCAAACTATACTGTCCTGCAAAGAGATTCACAAAATGAATATGACACGGTACCATTTTTGAGTAAAGAAGTGTCGTTTTTTTTTTTTTTTACACATACTACCAATCTAATCCCCATCTCAAAACGAGTTTACAGTTTATTTCACATTTGCATCGTATGATCATTGCAATATATTCATACATATTCACTCTCTGGGAATGAGCAACACGTAGATGTTTATTATTTTTAAATCCCTTACTATGCTTTTTTGGTATGATAGGATGTATCTCAGGAAGAGTTAAGTGTGTACGATCTCGCATAGAACTACCTTCTATCTTGTTAAACAGGTGTTTAGATATTTCCAAAAATGTAACCCTTTGCAAAGGTTCATAAAATACATTTTTTGTTTTATACATTTTAAAATCTTTTTTTTTATTTCTCACATTGCTATTTAAAAAGAGCATTTGCAAATCCGTAGCAGTGGTGTTCTTATGGACACTTTGCCAAAACAGATTTTTCTTCTGTGCTAAGTTGTTCATAATTCTATTTTTTTCACTTTTGCTAGGAAAAGAATCTCCTTTCTTTTCCTTCTTATCAGTTTCATTTAACTTTTCATCCTCCTCTTTGTAATTTTTTCCCAAATGGATGTATCTCCTTTCTACATCACTACATTCACTATTTCCTACGATAAGCACGTCACAGTTAGCTATTGCAATAGGGCTATCTTCCCTCTCCAACAAAAATGTTGACAGTGCCTCAAAAAGGAGCAGTAGAAAAACGTACGAACGTACTGTCATCATGAGAACGATAAAAAAAAAAAAAAAAAAAAAAAAAAGCCTACCTAAATAGATAAGCAAATGTATTTACGAACAAAAGGAAGTATGCAAATGTGAGGAGTTAAAAGGGTGTATGGCCTTTGATGGATGCGTTCCTCCTGATAACTTCACGTTTTGTGTGAAAAAAACTTTAAGCAACAGTGATATAGATATGTGCATGTGTGTAATACATTGGCCTATATAACTTATTTTTCCTTTTCAAAAAAGTTTTAATCTATTATGTATATCTCAACATACGGAAAAAATAAAAAATTAAAAAAAAAAAAAAAAAAAAAAAGTTCATTGAAATGGAATAATTGCATGCATTTTTTTTTTTTTTTTTTTATGAATTGTTAAGGAAAAATTTTTTAGTAAAGTAAAAAAAAAAAAAAAAAAAAGAAATTGCACCATAAATAGATCAGAGGTGATGTATTTTTTAATTTTCCGTTTCGCCTATATTTTGAATTAATCCCTTTTGCTATTTTGCTACTTTTCATTGCTCTTAATTTTTCGAACGAGTTTTTCGTAGTTCTGAATGAAACTTTACCCAAGTAGAAGCTAGCGAAGAGGCTGTTTTTATGGCTCATTAAAAAAAACACTGAAAAGGGGAATAAAAATTCATTCCCCCTTTTTTACCTACATCTTCCAAGTAAATTGTGTACTTCCACGAGAAGCTTAGTTTTGTTCTACCATCCAACGCACAAAAGGTGGTGTAAATGTAAGACAGACGCTACTGGTAAAATGAAACCTTACATTTTTTTTCATTTCATTTGTAAAAGCCGATACAAGAAGGAAATGCAAAAATGTGTGTGCTTAATTAGCGCGAGTTCTTAAAAAAAAAAAAAAAAAAGGGTCACTACATCAACAATAACACGCTTCAAAATTTTTATGGAATTGGATTTTAAAGAGTTAAAAATAGGGACTAATCCTATTTATTCTGAGAATATTATGTTATATTCAAGCTGACGAAAAAAAAAAAAAAAAAAAAATACACAATTTACTCACAAACTTTGATGCTGTTTTACACTTCGAAATATAAGCCCTATCTCTCTCGTGCCGTAATATTCCGCTTGGCGTTTCCCTGCTTTTGAAAATGTTTTCACGTCTTGTTTATCTCTCTCGGAAAAACTCTACGAACGAGGTGCATTTTGTGAAAGTGCGCTATTTGAAACATTGAAAAAGGTGAGAAATCGATTAGCGTAGTAGTCCCTTGCGCATGTATCAACTGGAAATTTGTTAAGTAGAAAAAAAAAAAAGGGTGAGAGGGGGGGTAAGTATTTCAGTTTTAACAGCATCTAAAAGTGGGGAATAAAATCTTCAATGGCGTTCATGGAACGTTTGGTGGGGATAGTCGTTTATGATGTGCTGTTTTGATGGTGTGCATATAATGTTTGGGGGAGGATGCTCTTTTATGATATACCGCTATGCTGCAACCTAGGAAAGTATTGAACTATTCTCCTTTGCTTTTTATTTCATTTTTTCCAGTGCACTTATATTATTTCTCACTGCAGAGAAAAACTACAATGTGGTGAACATACCAAGAGAAGTAAAAGTGATGATAAACCGTTACTGTTTGTGAGAGACGTTTCTACTCGGGGGGTTAACAACCTTCAGCGATAGTTCCTTTCCCCTTTTAAATAATATATATATGCCAATTACAGGATTATATATGCTCAAAAATAAAAAATAAAAAAAAAAAAGATAAAAAAAACAAGGGGGAACGGGAAAAGAACAAATGTGCTACTTTTTTCCCAATTTTTATAAATCTTCATCAATAATACCAAATGGTTAAACAAGTATCATAAAATGTGTGCACTCCTTTTTCCTATACTCTGCTATGTTTTTCATGTTCGCTATGTTGCAGCTTTTTTGGGGGGATACTACACTTCACTCTTTTTGCATCCCGCATTTTGACCTCTTATCCACAACTTTCATAAGTGAACGTTTACCGCAGTATGGTGTTCTTGCCCAACATTTGCGTAGGCACGTGACGGGTTCGAAAATGGGAAAAAGTTATGCACGTGCATGCGAATTGCAAAGCAAACATTGTTGTAAAATGCAATAGGTTGTTCAATTTTTTTTTTATTTTTTTCTGTATTTGGATAGTTTCCAATCGTTTGTATATCTCCTTTTAAAGCAATCCAAGTTTCTTTTTATTTTTCCTTTTTCTATTTTTTTTTTTTTTTTTAAACTTCATTTCGGCTATGCGAGATGGGCATATTCATCGAGGAGAAAGCCGGACAAACGTTTCCCCTTAGTGAAACTAAAGCCTCTTTTAAGAGGAAGGTTTAAAAAAAAAAAAAAAAAAAAAATTACAAGAGGGAAAAAAAACACCAGGCGCTACGATCTCGATTTACTTCACTAGAGCTTTTGCTCTATACGCGTCAAAGAGAAGAGAAGAGAAAAGAAAAGAAGAGAAAAGAAAAGAAGAGAAAAGAAGAGGAAAGAAAAGAAGAGGAAAGAAAAGAAGAGAAAAGAAAAAAAAAGGATGATTTCTTTTTATGACAAAACGCTAAAATTTCGTGCCGCTTTGTCCCATTAGTAGCAAAGAGGCATCGAGGGACGTTGTAGGTAAGGGGGAGAAAAGTGGAGGAGTACAAAGGAGCAGCAATTTTTTCACCAGTTCAGAAGTAACCATACGTAGTGTAGAGTAGTACAACGGGAGACTGCGTAAGAAGGCGCACAGCCGTAGTAACGTCGTCGCAGAATTCACCAGGTACAGATAGGAACGCTCATGTGCGTATACTAGGTTGAGGGGGGGGAGGGGAATATATATATGCATAGAGAGACCACGAGAAGATGGAGGAAAAACTGAACATGTATATATACCCCTTGCACAGGCTAAAAATTTACAGCGAACCGAACAAGATCGACGTAACATTGGACCCTGTGAAATTAAAAAAAGGGGAGAATAAGGAAGAGACTAATTTATACAATTTTAAGTCAAAGTCGGTGAGGAATCCTCATATGATTTACGATTCTCTCAATTCAAACATCCTTCATGAAGTGAAATGTTTCCATGCAACGGATGATATATATTTTGTAGGGAGAAGGGTTTTGCAGGATTCTAAGGAGAAGGGTTTTGGAAGGGGGGAACACCGTCAGGATGTCCGGGATAGAAAGGATAAAGGGAATGGCAAGGATGGAGGAGGTGGAAATAAGGATGCCGATGTGAGTGGCGATGCGTATAGCGATGAAGATAACCGTGAGGGTAATAACCATGAAGACGGGCGTGATGGTCATTGGGCAAAACAGCAAGCAAACCGTTGGGCAGACCGCTGGGCAGAAAAACGAGCAAACCGACGTTCAATAAAGTCGGGATATAATTCGAGGGAGAATTGTGGGGATAAGTATGGAGATAAGCGTGGGGATAAGTGTGGGGATAAGTGTGGGGATAAGTATGGAGATAAGTGTGGGGATAAGTGTGGGGAAGAAACAAGGAACGAAGTGAGGGAAAAAGAGAGAGAGAAAGCCGATAGGAGTATCCTGACCTATCTGTTTAATTCAGTTAATTACGAAAGAGAATTACGTGAAGATATCATCAGGTGTAATGCATCCAACGACGTGATAAACACAGTAGCTACCTTCTACATTGATAAGAAGATGACTTTAAATACAAAGTACTCATATGATCTAAGTTTTAATTGCAAGTTCCCTGTTCTTGTAATGCCCTCAGGATTTTTTAACAATGAGTTAAAAATTATGGAAGTAGAAATTGATAATTTCATTTATGACGATATGTATGTGTATAGTCAAGATGGTAATCAGGGTAGAGATAATTATCCTGATGAGTGTAATAATTATCGACATGTAAATCAACGGAATGATTACCTTCCGGCGAATGCCAAGTTCAAGTTTGGAGAGGAAATTCGCATAACACCAACCAACCTAACGTTAGGAAATTATCATCTGAATGAAAAGAAACAGATACCGTCCTTCTGCTCAATAGCTAAAAGGATAAAAATAGCAGAAGAGTATAACAAAAAATGTACACCTAGGAAAAATTATAAGATTCAAAATAACCACCTTTTGTACAAACTAAGTAGAAATTACACAGAATCACAGTATATGGATTCTATTTCTATGAATAAATATATTAAAATAAAAGAAATAAAAACAGATAACAACAATGTTAACGAAACTGTAGTATACACGAGAAATGATGTAGGGCTATTTGTGTGCTATATTCGTAATGAGGAAAATGATGCTATAGATGACGCTTACAGGGATATCTTTCTCAAACGACAAATGGGAGTAACCGGAGGAATGGAACAGTTTTTTGGGAAAGATACTTGTAGAGATAATTGTAGAGATAATTGTAGAGATACTTGTAGAGATAATTGTAGAGATAATTGTAGAGATACTTGCAAAGATACTTGTAGAGCTACTTGCAAAGCTACTTGCAGAGCTACTTGCAAAGCTACTTGCAAAGCTACTTGCTCTGGGATAAACGTCATGGATGATAACTGCTTCCGATTACACAATTACAAGATTGTAATATCGAAAGATATTCTTCTTTTTGATAGATTATATCAGATGTGTCCTAGTCCATACACATTTGGAAATTGTCTCTTTTTGGGAAATTTCAACAGCTTATATTTCTACAATTTTAGTGTAAATTTAATGGAGATTATAGATTTAAAAGGAAATAAAAATTTTTTTAGACGTAATGATATTTCTATGTGTCTGTGCTACTTACACGATGATAATAGCATTTTGCTAGGTTCAAGAAATATGTACATATACGATAGGAGAGTAAATACATTAAATAAATTTAATACGAGTAATCGTGGTATAAAGAGTATATATGGTAAAAAAAATATGTCAGCAGATTGTTGGTTTTCTCCTTTAGATAATGTAAACAATATGGTTAATACTAATGCTAAACTTTTTCAGGAAAATGCAAGTCGTTCTCATCATAATAGAGGATATACTGCTTTAGAAAAGAACCCCGATTTCCCGTACATCATTGCAGCTGTTAATGCATCTTTCAATGTTATAGAATTATGGGATATTAGAAATCAGTATGAACCTATATTTACATTCCCTTTAAACATTTCTGTGTTTACCAGCACATACTTTAGATACATTGAATGGATTAGAATAAACCCACATGGGAATAAACACTACGAAACTAATTCCTACTACAATCTGGTAACATTCTCCTACTACGAACATTTGGTCTATGTCAGAAAAATTATTATCTACGACAGTTTTACCAACTATAAAGATTTGGGCATACAAACCTACACAAACGAACACGCCTCCTACTTGTACAACTTGCGCTTCTCCGACGCCGACCCGTTCCGCCAGCGTGCGGTGGGGCCGAAGGGAGCAATGGGAGCAGTGGGAGCAATGGGAGCAGTGGGAGCAATGGGAGCAATGGGAGCAATGGGAGCAATGGGAGCAATGGGAGCAATGGGAGCAATGGGAGCAAAGGCAGAATCAGACACAGGCGCAGACGCAGACGCAGACGCAGCGATGGACAGGAAGGACGTATTCGCAAGACCTCCATCGCGGAAACAGCTCCCACCACTTCCACCACTCCCAACGCAAGAAATGCGGGCACAGGAAGTGAGGCCACGAAAAGATATATGCCTTAATCACATCTTCAGTTACCGAAACTTGAAGATGCATATTGGGGACTCTTTTATAATCGATATGTCCAGGTTTACATCTATGCAGAAGAACAAAACGAGTTGCATAAAATTCCCATATGATGATTATAAGTATAATTCTATAAATACAAACATGTATAATATATTTTTCGGTTTATATGGATTAAAATCTGTCCAGTTTGTCATTCCGACATTTTATTGTACCAAAGAAAAAAATATTCCCAACGAAATAAGCAACTGTGTAGAAAAACGTTACTATTTTGATTGTACAAAAACGAAAACAAATCAGTATTTTATAAAGAGAAAAAAGGAAAGTAAAAATGTATATCGAAGACAAGAAATAGAAGGTTGTAAGTTAGATTACATACAGTTTTTATTTCATATAAATTCAGCAGGACAATTATTTTGTACACCTATTAATCTAAATATTAAAAAGTTAAAAATAAATGAGTTAAGCAAATGGATACCAATAAACAAAAGCTATATAACAAATACATACAAAAATGAAAAGGTGTCAAAAATTTTTAAACAGCTTATCGATATTGTACAGAACAAGAAAAATGAAAAGGATTTCAACAATACTCTTCATATAGAGGAAAAAACATCAAATATATCAGAAATGGGAGAAGAAAAAAAGGGAGAAAATAGGAACTCTTCGAAGTGCAATAAAGAAAGAGATAATTTTGTAAGGAAAAACGAAGAAAGTTCAACAGGAGATGTTGTACTTCATCCACAAAATAGAAACATTTTTGATGAAAATTACGGTGATAATTATACAGATAGATTTTCCGAACATTACGGAAATATTTTCCTTGAAGAACCTGGATCTTCGAACCACAATTATGGAATTAGAGAACACACAATCGAGGGTAATCAAAACAGGGAGGTAGAAAAATTAAGCACCTACATCACAGAAAAAAAAACGGAAAATTGTACGGATAGATGGGTGACACACAAGAATAATGATGATATAGGGGAAACTTCCAACTTTAAGGAAAAACAAGATCTTTCCAATTTAACGAAAGATAATTTTTATTTGTTGAAAGAAACCAATTCAGAATTTGCAAATGTATCAAATGAATTTATATTCGATTTGTTTAAAATAATAGAGAGAAATAAAGTTCTAGTTTTGCAAAAAAATAATTATGCCATAAGAATAGCCACTTTTAATTACATTAAATCAAAACAGGAAATATTTCTTAAAATTAAAAAATGTTTGATGCGAGAGTTTCCCACGCTCTTTTCTCCTAACAGTGATTTTTTACCACCTGTACATGTTCACAGTGAAAAAGGGAAAATTTTATTTCAAAATGTAGGCATCCCTATAGGGAGGAACACCTCACACAAAAAATCGCAGCAACATAATCAGGGGGGAAATTGCACTTATTACAATGCTCAACATGAAGGTAACAATTTACCATTTTCCGCTTTCGAGGAAAACATGGGGAGAGCTGATACGCTGAACGGTGCACGGGGTGAGATACTTGGCGAGAAGAGGGGGGAAATAGACGGGGCGGATGAGGCTATCGCAGCAATTGTTAACATTTCCGATGTTGAGGAAGAAGTTAGCGAAACGAGGAAGGAACATGCAATGCGCACATGTCAAGGAGAAACTATGCTTGATGGCGAAAACGAAAGGGGGGCAAAATGTAAGAGGGTCAGCCACCCGGAGGAGGGAAAATCCATTCAAATGGACAGAGAAAGGGGACGAAATACTCTGAGAATTACACCTGAAAAAAGAAGTGGTGACAATACAGGGGAGAAGGTATTATCAGAATTAATAATGGAACGTATGAAAAGAAAATCAAATGAATTGAAAAAGAGTGAAGATAGATATCGTATTGATGGAAATGACACATCCCTAGTAGGACAGAAGGAAATGCTTCTATTCTCTAAACATAATACAGTGGAAACACTTTCAAAATACAATATTACAAAAGAGTTCAAAAAGGAAGTATTACAAACTCACTTAATTAGTAAGGGTTCACAAATAAGTATAGATAAGTTTAGAAAAATGGTTTTAAATGAAAAAAAATATGCATTATGTTCCTTTCATTTAAATAAATTTTTTTATGTACAAACGTTAGCTGATCTGAAAAATTCCGCATACAACTTAACAGACTCAATGATACAAAAGTACATAAGAGATAGCTACCCTTTTTTAACCTACTCCTACAATTTGCAGTCTTTTAAAATTTTAGAAAAAACGATATCTAAGGAAAATACATTTTTTTATGATACATCTTTCAATTTTCATAAATTCTTATTGGGGGAACTGAAAGAAAAGGAAAACTCCAATGTGTCCGATACGCATCATTCGAGAAGATGCTCAAGGAACAATGACAACGAACCTCATAAATCCATCACGAGTAAAATTCAAAATGTAGGAGGTTCCCCACATGGAAGCAACGTTCGCAGTAATGGTGACCTCATAGAAGACGTAGAGTGGAAAAATTTCGTCAATTTTAACAGTATACCCGACAACCTTTTGAATAATAGCGCATCCACGCCTAACGAGGATAACAACGGAAGCAGAGAGATGTACCCCCTCGATCAATTCGCAGAGGGAGGGGTTCAACACGATGAAATTGAGCAGGGAAGCAGAACAAGCAGAACAACAAGCAGCATTAATAATCCCTTTAATAATTTTATCAAAAGTGACAATGGAGAAGGAGGAGACGGATTCTATGGCTTCGATGAGGACAAGTATGCAAGGGAAAAGGACGCCATGGAAGAAAAATGGGAAGAAGGGGAAAGAGTAGCAGACGGGGCAGCAAATAGAGCTGCAGACGGGGAAGCAAACAGAGCGGCAGACGGGAAAAAGACGGGGAAGAGGTACAGCTTGCCAATTTTACGAAGCGCATACAGGCTGAGAGAGCTGATGGACGTTTACAACGAAAAAGGGGTTAAATACATACTAAGCGTTATGCAGAAAATAAAATTAGGAAGGAAAAAAAAACATGGATCAAATAAAAAGCTAAAAAAAAAATTTTTTACCATTTCGAAAGAACTGAACAGATGTGTTTCTGTGAAAAATTTCTTTTTCTATGAAACACCCATATGCTTCTGCCTTTACAGTAATGACTACAGCAATATGATGCAGTATAATACGTATATAAATTCTTATGAGTTCCTTTTAGATATTGTATTATACTTTAGTAACAACAGTTCGATGGTAAACCAAATGAAGGCACTATACGCACGTGATCACACTTCATTTATGTATAGTAAAAAGGAAATAAAAAGTAGAATAAAACGGGAAAGCTTCCAAGGGGAAGACGCGCCTGAAAAAACTCATAAAAGTGTTAACTCCGGAGACGAGGGTGAAGCAAATAGCACATTTGACAAAAGCGTAAAGGGAAGCTCCTTTGCGAACGATTTGGAAGATGCCAATGGGGAGAACTGGCAAAGCGGGGAAGACCCCTTCGCGAGGCTACGAAGAAGCGGCTATCGCAATGACGATGGCAATGGTGGTGAACCATGTAACTACGACAAAGTGTTACGCAGGTTCCAAAAGCGGAAGCTGCTTTTCCTGAGCAAGGACATTACGTATCAAAATTTTCAGTATATTCTACTAAATGAGTATTACATTCCAGTCCCAAAATATATGAAAAACAAAATCAAAATAAATGAAGAAAACTTTAAGTGTGCACCTATGGCCTGTTTAAAAAATCATGCAGTTGCTTTTTACAATAAAAAATTATTTGATACTTACGATAGTATAAATTTTCAGAATTTAAAAAATTTTGACATACACAAATATATATATCATGAATATTTTAATCTACTTAACCATAAAATGAAGAAATGTGACTTAAGTAATTATGTTAATGCAACAGAAACAAAATGGTGTAATACTTCTCAAATGAGTGGTTATAGAGGGGGCTATCAAATGGACTACAATTTATTAATTAAAATGTTTAATCTTTGGCCAAGTAGCGCAGAACATTTTAAGACGAAAGAAGACTATATGGTAATTTTTATGCACATATTAATACCTCGAAAGGGGGAAAAACGCACCCATACAGGGCCATCACCCATCGTTTATTCATTTTACAACATAATTTTTATGCAGTGCAAATTTTTTTTTTAGTCCAGCTAGCTATTTTCTACCTTGCTATATAGTATCCCTTTTTTTTTTTTTTTTTTTGTATATACAGGAAATGATGAAAAATCTTAAAAATAGGCAGAAAGTTACCTTCTATGGCTAGCTACTTTGTTAAAAAAAAAAAAAAAAAAAAGCTTATTTATAATGAAGACATTGATGGAAGTTATCTTTGCTAATTACACAAAAGGACCATGTTGTTTATGGGCTTTTTTTTTTACCCTATATAATTTATGTTTACTTTGCACCGTCATTCAGTTATAAATATGACTTACGCTTAGTTAACTAGCTATTTTTATTTTATTTTATTTTACTTTATTTTACTTTATTTTACTTTATTTTTCTATGCATTTCCATTTGGTGACGCTTTAAATAGTCGTAAAAAAAAAAAAAAAAAAAACTCGAAAAAATACGCACAAAAGATATGCACACGTTGTAAGTAGTTTTTCAAGACTTTAATTAAATCATTTTTGAGTGACCTTTTGCGAGGCCATTTATGATCGCCCCACAACGCTGAACGCGTCGTTTGTACATTTTTACACTTAAAAACTTGTTTGTTAAAAATTAAAGTTTAAAATCAATTCAATTCAAAAGGATGTTTTCTTTTTTGTGCGTCACACAGATACACACACGTATACATATGCGTATATATGTACACACACATACAAACATACAAACATACATACATACATACATACATACATACATACATACATGCATATATACATACATACATATATACATACATACATATATACATAACCTGTATATACATGCCTATATATACATGCCTATATATACATGCCTATATGTACATGCCTATAAGTACATGCCTATATGCACATGCCTATATGTACATGCCCATATATACGGTCTATATATACGGTCTATATATACGTGTGTAGAACCAAAAATTGTAAGGTTCTTCGTTTTTAAATAAATTAGACAAAAATTCTTTGTTTAAAAAAAAAAAAATGCAGTTAATTTTTTTTTCACAATATATTTTAATCTTTTTCTTTCCGTGCACATAAACATATGGGGGTATATATGCAAATTTTTATGCATATATATGTGTACATATATAAAAGAAAACACATATGAATTGTACGTATATAATCACATACCTGAACGTGTGAACATGCATGTGAACGCAGCATACATGTATGCACGAACGCACCCTTTTGAACTCACAAATAATCGTATTATGTTAAAAACTGTGATATCCACTTGAAGGCCGCTGCATATCCCATTCTTCTTATGACACTACACATAAACAGTTCTACTGGTCTTACCCCCGAATTACCTTTCATACTATTAACAGTTAAGTTTGAAAACAAATTCAGGTGCTGCCTTAACTCATCTTCACTTGCTGCATCAGGTTTATCTATTTTATTTCCTAAAACAACAAAGGGTACGTTACTTAATTCTTCTGTTTCTAGGAGATGTTTTAATTCTTCTCTTGCTTCATCAAATCTCGATCTATCTGTTGTGTCAATCATAAACACAACAGCATCTACTGCCGCAAAATAATCTCTCCATATTCTTCTTGCCGTTTCATGTCCACCTAAATCAAACGTTTTAAATCTGATCTTGCCAACGACTAGCTCTTCAGAATGCGGATGTAATGTTGGGACGTGTTGTGCCACCCGATCGTCTTTCAACATGTGCAGTAACGTGGTTTTACCTGCATTGTCTAAGCCTGCGTGGAGTGGAAGTTTACCAAAATGGGAATAACGCACGAACACGTGTATACACACCCGTAGGTGCACCTGTGCGTAAGCAACCATTCGTGCACACTCACATATACACACGTGCACACTCACATACATACATACATACACACGTACACACTCACATATACACACGTACATACATACACACATACATACATACACACGTACACACTCACATATACACACGTACATACATACACACATACATACATACACACATACATACACACACACACATAATAGATACATTCATAACTACAACACGGATAGGCATCCCGCACGACAAAGTGAAATATGCCCACTATTTCATCACACACACGATTGATCTTATTTGCAGTGTACTGCATATATGACTGATTTGAAATTGGGTAAATGTGCAACAAATTCTACTCATTTCACATGCATTCGTTTATATCTTATTTTCTGCATCATAAGTCTATTTCCTTATTTGCATTTCAAAATGTCAAACGTGGGGTTCCCATATGAACACGCGCATGAGGCAGCAGCAGGTACGGAAAGGCAAATGTATACATGCACGTACGTACGTGTGTACATATATGCTTATGAGCGCGTAACGCGTTCGCAGTAATCTCTTTCCAGTAACGGTAATCTCATTATTCCCTTTTATTTTCACACACATGAATATGTACATATACATATATATATATGAACTCTGGTATTACCTAAGAATAAAATTCTTGCGCTCTTTTGTGATAATCCCAAATGTGCTAAAATGTCTCTAAACCTAAAAAGTTCAAAATTATTTTACAATGAGTCATAACAACGGGTGGTGTAACAGTTACACTGAATAATAAAAAAAATGTACTATGAAAAAAAAGAAAAGAAAAGAAAAGAAGCAAAAATGGTTAAGCGGTATAATACTTTTTATTTTTATGTCATGTTTTAACTAACCAATTTATGATAAACATTTTTAATTTGTTGTTGTCAATGATTTATAATTTTCCTTAATCTGTTATTTTTGTATTTTTTTTTTTTTTTTTTTTTACAACATATATATCACTTAAAAAAAAAGATAAAAACTTTATTTTGAAATAATAGTAATTTATTATTTTTCAATATTTCCATTGGTAGAGGGAATTTATTAAAATGAGAAAAAAAAAAAAAAAAAAAAAAAAAGGGGTATTATAAATATTTTTTTTCACATTTAGTAAAACATTATGCATTTATAAACCATCCATATCAACGATAAAATTCGAAATCCACATCGATTAAGTTTTTTTATTAAAAAAATGTTCACATATTAACTTGAACAGTTTTACAAGCACATTTCTATGCATTATGCGTATGAATATGCGTATGAATATGCGTATGAATATGCGTATGAATATGCGTATGAATATGCGTATGAATATGCGTATGAATATGCGTATGAATATGCGTATGAATATGCGTATGCATATGAATATGAATATGAATATATATGCATACGTTTATGGATCCAAAGAAAAAAAAAAAAAAAGAAAAAAGGTAAAATGATATCGCTGAACATATTGCGTATTGAAACATGCATATAACAC
Source organism: Plasmodium ovale wallikeri (assembly GCA_900088485.1). Taxonomy (NCBI): domain Eukaryota; phylum Apicomplexa; class Aconoidasida; order Haemosporida; family Plasmodiidae; genus Plasmodium; species Plasmodium ovale. Next base: position 33,043 of record FLRD01000037.1, on the reverse strand, counting down.
GCACGTTACCCTGCTCTTATACCCACGCATTTATTTGTTGCATTTATCCATACATTTACTCAGTGTATTTTACTTGCCATGCACTTTTGTTTTTTAAATTTGTTACTTTTTCGTTTTTTAATTTTTGACGCATTTACATTTTTTTTTTCTCCCCCCCCCCCTTTTTTTTTTTTTTTTTTTTTTTTTTTTTTTTTTTTTTTTTTATGTACAGTTAATGAGAAAAAGTTTACACGAAATGCTTAGTTACAATTATAGGTATGTAGTACACGTTTTAATATATGTACTTATTTTTTAACATTCCCAATTTTTTTTTTTTTTACGATAATTTGTTCCTTTTCAAAATTACTATGTAATTATTATCATCCCTTTTTTGGAAAAGGTGTATGTACACTATGCTTTACCATAAGTTCTAACATTCTTCTTTCTTCCGTTCTTTCTTCCTTTCTTTCTTCCTTTCTTTCTTCCTTTCTTTCTTCCTTCCTTTCTTCCGTTCTTTCTTCCGTTCGTTCTTCCTTCTTTCTTTCTTTCTTTCTTTCTTTCTTTCCCTTTTCTTCTTTTTCCTCCGCTTTAATTCATGTAATGTAGCCAAAACGTTATAATGCTAGTTAAGCTTTATAATTATAAATCAAAACTTTTGTGTATTTTTAACGTTATCTATTTTATATGAAAACTATTTTTCCTTTAAGGGAAAATATTTTGTAAAACTATAACATTTCCGTATTTACCTTTTTTTGTTCATTGACAAAAAAAAAAAAAAAAAAAAAGGGAAAAAAAAAAATATAGTGTACACTCACCATTTAAAGTAAAAGTATGTTTTTATTTTTACACATTTTATGGGACACACGTTTTCCATTAAATGCTGTTTGCTTTTAAGTAAAAATTTTTTGGTGTAATTTGCATCCCACGGAGAGTACGTATATGTTAAATGCGTGCGAAATGTGCATACATATATGCATACATGCAGAAGTGTAAATACATACACTTGTGTAAACATGTGTATATAAGTATTTACGAAAAGGAAAAACGGTGATAACGCAAATTGGTAACCGGTTCGATTAAAAAATAAGACACATTCATCATAAAAATGAAAAAGGATTCATATAAAAATATCGAAAAATAGGAAAAAAAAAAAAAAAAAAGTTGAGATTTTTTCATTTAGTAAACCTTGTTAGCAAAAGCGCAAATACTAGTGTTACAATTCAACTTTAATTTAATGTCAAACTTTTCTCCACTTAAATAGGACACCAACTTTGAGGGATACTTGAAGCGTAAGAAGGAGTTTTTAATATTAAGCTGTTAACAGGAAAGGAGGCGACAAACGTGAAGCAGCGAATAGCGAAACTGCAAAATTAAATGCTTACTTACGTACGTGCGTGCGTGCGTATTTATCATTGGCACACAGTATATGCACGCATAGTTTACAGCATATGTATAAACCTGCTCATAGGAGAACTTAACAATGGGGAATTTTTTGTTAAAAGAAAAAGGTTCTGATGTTTTTCGAAAAAAGGGAGATATTTTGAACATCAAAAATTTTAAAGCAGTACATGTTGAAACGGTTTATCCTCCATTAAAAAAGTCTAAAAAAATTTCCATTTGTCGATGTTGGAAATCGAATAACTTCCCATACTGCGATAATACACATCAAAAATTGCAACAACAAGGGATAATTTGCGGTCCCTTGCTTTTGGAAATTAGAAAAAGCAGCAGTGTACGTACGCACTGAAGAGAAAAAGGGAGTCGTGCGAAATAGTAGTTTTCTATGATGGTTATAAAAAGCATGTCACCGTTCCGCAACTTACCAATGGCATTTGTATGAACAGAACAGGTGCAGTGAGGGCTAATTGCAAAGCGAACGCGGTGGAAGTTTCTTAAATGGAAGGAATACAAGTTTTAAACGTTTTTATTTCATTTTTTTTTCCCATTTTTTAATTATAATTATTGTAAACAGGTATGCACACCTTTTCGAATTAAAATAGTTAAGCCTAATTTAATTAGCAGAATTTAATTTACGCATTTTAAAATTTGTCTACATGCTTTTAAAGTTAATATTTTTTTACCATTTTTGAAGATTTTTTAAAAATGTTTTTAAACATCAGTTTGTTTTATCGTTTTTTCATTTTTAATTAATGTGCTGCCCTATGTCCGGATGCGCATACAAATGTGCATATGTATGCATACGCAAGCAAACGTGTGCATGTGCACAGCCTAATTAGTAGCTCCCAAGTTAAACTTGAAAACTGCGGTGTCTCTTTGCAAAAGTGTGTCATTTTCAGAGCAAGCGGGATATTAAAAAGTAAAAATAACAGATAAGCACAAAATGGATTAATGTCATACTCGAAATAGTTCGCTTCCGATTTGTACAAAAAAAAAAAAAAAAAAAAAAAAAAATTGTATACATTTATTTGCAAATTTCGTGCATTTATTTAAAAAATTGTTTGAATCAAATGTTGCTATGATGCAGAGATGTGTGGTGTGGGGATATTACATTACTCTTTATTTTTTTTTTTCGAGTTGCTTTTTCGCCAGCTCCTTTGCTGCTTGTTCTTTCTACGTTTTCTGCAACTCATCCAGCTCTCACTCAAGCGTATCAGAGACTCGCTAGGATACCCCCTCGTCAACCCTCGAAAACATGATTGAGACGTCTAAAAGGACTATTTTGTGAAAAACGGAGCAATCAAAAAACCGATCCATAATCTGATCAACCACATCATCCGCTGTAATCTCATCGGAGTTTCTGCTCTCTTCCTTTCCATTCAAAAGAGTATCGAAGTTATAATTTTTTACAACATTTTTTATATCGAAATTCATTTCCCTTTCGATATAATTTGAGCTATAATTAATGCCGAATGAACTGTAAATGTCAATTATAAATGGAATTTTAGGTTTCATTTTTACTTCTAATTTTACTCTTATTTTTTTTTTATCTCGTGTTTCATATACATTTACATATTTTTTCTGAATTGGGATGATTCTCATAAGAATTACTTTATACTTTAAAGGGTTAAAAAAAAAGGTCATCAAATCGTCATAAATGTAAGGCAACACGCTTAAGTCATTTTTATTTTGAACTAAACATATATATCCCTCTGGTACCTTTTTCATAGTAAAATAAAAAAATAAGGAAGTAATCAAACACACAGCTGCCAAATTAAAGTTCTTTAGACTCCTTAGTTTAATCTTACTACTAGACGTTACGTCCTCATTCCCTGTTACATTTCTACATGACAATGCGTCATCACCCACTTCTTCACCCACTTCTACATGTGGACTCTTATTTGTTAAGTTCACTCCTCGTGAGTTTGGCACCTCCCCATACTTCTTAATACCATTTACAGCATTATCTGTTGTGAACCTTTTCCTCATCCTTTCGTTTTTCACGCGCATGTTTCTTCCCACTAAGCAGTGAATACTACTTCCAAACGTTCTCTCCAAACTGTTACAATTTGCATAAAATTTTGCTCCGAATAAATGCCTCTTCATTTTTATAATGCCTTTGTCGAAAAGTAGCGCGCTGCGAAGAAGCCTCTCAAAAAGGCTCCCAAAATGGCCTGCAAAAGGGCTCCCAAAATGGCCTGCAAAAAAGCCCCTCAAAATGGCCTGCAAAAAAGCCCCTCAAAATGGCCTGCAAAAAAGCCTCTTAAAATGGCTCCTAAAATTTTTATTTAATAAATACATTTTCAAAATAGCTTCGAAAAATACAGTTGATAAGTTCCCTTCCATTCCCTTTCATTTTTTTTTTTTTTTTTTTCTTTCTTGTGATTTGCACTAGATTGTTAAACGGTGCTTGGCAAAAATGATCAGGAGGTAAAGCTCAATTCACTGTTTCTTTTTTAAACTCCTTAAGATGTAATCTTTTGCATTTAAGTCAAATAATTATAGGCATTTTTATTTGTAAATAAGAGAACACACATTTTTAGCTAAAATGACCTTTTTTAATGACCTCCTTTTCCTACATGCATTTGGCCCCTGCAAAGATGGTGCTCTCTTCGCAGTAAATAGGGGAGAAGACAAAACGTGAGATGTGCAACGTTGTATATGTATATGTCCACATGGCGAATGGCGCTTTTATGTTTGGTATGACCGAGAAGTATACGTGCACATGTGCATGCAGACCTTATTTGTACATTCGCATAATTGCGTATATATCCTTTTACTATCCCCGCAAAAATTTTTACTGGCTTCATAAGATGGCAATTAAGCATGCGGATGAATATAAGCAAGACCTCAACTAGTCAGCAGAATGCGAGCTAAGCGTTCTCTTTATTTTTTATTTTCTTCACACGTAATTGTAAAATGTATGGCAGTGATTGTAACTTTAAGTGATGAAGTGTTTTTTTTTTTTTTTTCCTTTTTAATTATAAGGAAGCATAAATTGCAAGAGCACTTTTCCTTATTTCCAATTTCCAATTTCCCCTTCCCCAATTCTTGTTCTCTTGAAATATCCATTTGGCTATTTTTGCCCATTTTTTTTTTTTTTTTTTTTTTTTTTCGCCTTGTTCGTTTTTGAAAAAAAGGGCATGGGGGAATAAAAACAAATGAACATACAAACGAGCCAAAAAAAAAAAAAAAATAAAATAAAAAAAAAAAAAAATATATATAAAATAAAAAAAATAAAAGAAATTTGCTTGTTTGCAAAATATCTTTTTTCCACTTACAGAAGACTCCTATTTTTTATACTCCCCATTTCATAGGGCATTGTTCTATTACATTTTATGTGTACTTTTTTTTGTATTTTCGGTTGAGTCAGCAATTGGCCGTATTTACGTACATGCAACGCGAACATCACGAACAGTTATCGGTGTGTGATCGCATACGTGTGCGTGTGCTCGCTTACGTGTACACATATGCGCATGCTCATATGCGAGTTCCTGCGTGCACCTTCATGATTATGCGTTTCCATTTGCCCGTTCTTGTCCCCATTTACTCCGTTCCCATTTACGTCTCCTCGCTTATCTGTGCTCCCATGCGCACTAGCAAGGAATAAACGAATAAAGGAATAAACGAATAAACGAATAAAGGAATAAGCGAATAAAGGAATAAGCGAATAAACGAATAAAGGAATAAGCGAATAAAGGAATAAGCGAATAAACGAATAAGCGAATAAACGAATAAAGGAATAAAGGAATAAACGAATAAAGGGAGCTATTTCCTGATCACAACGCAACGTCTACGATGTTGCCATACTATCTAGATAAAAATTATAATTCGTTGCGTATATGTTTGTGTATACCATTTATTACTCGAACAAGGGTAATGCACACAAGAAAATGCACAGAGATGTAATCCCAAATAACTAGGGTAGAGTATCCTTTTTTTTTTTTTTTTTAATTACTCGCATAACGTAGCTTACGTAAAAGAGTTATTATTGTACGTAAATATATGGTTATGCGTACATGCATGTGTGTATGCGTGTGTATGCGTGTGTATGCGTGTGTATGCGTGTGTATGCGTGTGTATGCGTGTGTATGCGTGTGTATGCATGTATGCATGTATGCATGTATGCACGTGTGTATTCATGGATGTATATATATGTACACGTCGCACGGAATAGCAAAGTAAGATGATTAACGTAGACATAGAAAATTTAAATGACGTCAATTTAATTTTAGAGAGACTAGATGCGCACGATAGATTCATTGAGGCAAAAATTGAACTGTTTGAAGAAAACGACAAAATAGGATCCACGGAGAACAGTGCTGCTACTACACCTTTCGGTAGCGTCAGCATCGGTGCGCTTCCCGTTCGTGCGCACACATCGGAAACCGCTTCCGCAACCGCTTCCGCAACCGCAACCGCTTCCACTTCCGCAACCGCTTCCACTTCCACTTCCGCAACCGCTTCCACTTCCACTTCCGCTTCCGCTTCCACTTCCACTTCCACTTCCTCCACCACCAATGACGCACCCACACAGCGAGTAAACAAAAAAGATATAAGCAAAAATAAAGTACAGGAAAAAGAAAATATAAAGGAGAAAAAAAACATACTAAGAAATATAATTAATATATTAAATTATATATTTCCAGATTATGAGTTTAAATATTTAAATAATAAAAATTATAATAAAATAAAAAATATAAATAATGTAATTGATAATATAAATTATAATCTATTTAATGTTATAGATTACATTTATAAAGGATTCAATAAAAGAATATGGAACATACTTAACGATTTAATTGATTTTAAAAATTGTTATGTATATAGTTACTTAAATTATACTGATAAAGATCCATATATTGATAAAGATTGTATTTCTAGTTTTAATTATTTTTTTTTTTCTAAAAACAATAATAGAATTCTTTTTATCTCTTGTATAACAAAACCAAAATATAAAATTCAAATTGAAGAAGATCATCATCCTCGTCATCGCCGTCTATATCATTATCATCGTGGCGGTGATGAGAATTATCACGATGACAGTGATGACGACGATGATGATGACGATGATGAGAATGATCATGGTAATTTTAATAGCATCTATATGAGTATTCAAGACGATCCTTCTACAAATGAACAGAATATATATAATGAAGATTCTAACTCTGATACATATTTTAGTGGTTGACAACTACACCCAAAGGGATATAATTATTCTGTATAAATTATAGATATTCCTTTAATACGAAAAATTTATGTCATCTTTTTTTTTTTTTTTTTCAAATAATTTTTAACAAAGATGGGAGAGAAATCTACTCTTTTTTTTTTTTTTTTTTTTTTTTTTTTTTTTTTTGAGTTATTTTTTTTTTTTTTTTTTTTTTTTTTTTTTTTTTTTTTTTTTCCCTAATGATTACAGTTCAAAAATATGGGGAGATTTAACCAAATGTCATTTACTTTTTTTTTTTCATGTTGTTTATGTAACTTATTTTGCCATGAATGAATACGTAAAGTGTGCATACCGTGTGTACTTAGCACCTATCCCTTTTTTTTTTTCTTTTTTTTTTTTCCCACAAAAATGGGGAGAAGCTGTCTCCAATTGGGAAAACATAATCGAAAATGTTGAAGCATAGACGGTGGGAAAAACTTCCTCCCCATCTGCTTTCCCCTCGTGTTGACTTTCCGTTTTGCATTTCGCCTTCTCCATGTGGTCATCATTTCTGAAGAACATCGCGAGCTACAGAGGATACAGTGATCTTAACTTTTTGATAGTCCTATAGGGGAAAAAATGGGGAAAAGTATTTATGCGACTGATGCGGTACGACTGATGCGGTACGACTGATGCGGTACGACTGATGCGGTACGACTGATGCGGTACGACTGATGCGGCACGACTGATGCGGCACGACTGATGCGGCACGACTGATGCGGCACGACTGATGCGGAACTCTCATGCTATGTACGCTTCGCGCGGACACCCGTCTGTGGAAACGCACCTGTAGTAAACTTTGCATTGCTTCTTCCACAGCTTGCACAGCTCCTCCTTCACCTGAAAAGGGATGCGAACATTTGGGGGAATATCCAAATGACGATTTGTGAAGCACAAGAAATGGGGAGAGTGTTCACAAAAAAGCCTAGTTATACTTGGACGAGGCGTTCCGCTAAAAATATGCGACCCTCCGCCAAAATGCAAGGACATAAACGAAAAGTGTGCCTCGCACTCAAGAGGACGACGGGCACTGGCTCAGGGGGAAAGGTGCGCACATAAGCAGAAACGGGGACAAACAACACAGTACAACACAGCACAACACAACACAACAAAACACTCACGCATAGCTCAGTACACATGGTTGCCATACATAATATGGTATTAAAATGGATGCCCATTTTAAAGCGCCCTAGTAAACACATGTATATTAGGTTGTTACAGATGCGGGCACTATTTGTCCCACGCATTCGTCCTACGTCCTCGCTACGAGCACATATGTATGATAAAACGTGTTGCATTACGTAATCACGGAAAACGTCGCTGGCCATGCAGTTCATGTTCTTGTTTATGAGATTTCCGATATAGTCATTTTTGATTCTCTTTTTAATTTGTATTCTAACTTCCTTGCAAATATCAGAAGACTCGAAATGCTCCATAGAATTTACGCAGTGTGTATTTTCACTTTTTTTCTCTTTTTTTCGAATGCCTGTAGATTTATCTTCACTATCTGCATAGGAAGGAGCAGGATGTGGTAACACACCTGCTAGTAGTAATGTCTCAACCATACGAGTAATTTGTTTGTGTGTCTCTTTACACACTTTCATAAATCTTTTCTTGTCTAATTCTACATATTGCTTTTCTATATTTTTTCTCTTCAAATATTCCTCAGGATATAAAATTGTTGGACTTAAAATCATTAAATCGATGCACATCTTAATAGTAATAATGTCTCTTAACTGCGTGAACGAAACAGCTGGGTCTTCAACTGTAATTTCTCTTACATTCGAATTTACTATAGATAAATGGTATATCTTTTCTAATACCTTCATACCTAAACCTTTACTTTGCATAGGGGGAAAAATTAAAAACTGTGATATCCTATTTCTATCAAACTGAAAGGTGAAAAATGTATACGTCGTTGCTAAACCGAATAGGTAAAAATAGTACAAATAGTCTGCCTCTTCCTTGGTATGATCTCCCCCCTTTTTTTCTACTACTCCCGATTTTTTTCCCCTTCCTTTTAATGCTCCCGTGGAAGTTCCTAACATTGCTAAAGGTGTAGGTAGTGTGGTTGTTGCGGCGGTTGCGGTGGTTGCAGCGGTTGCAGTGGTTGCAGCGGTTGCGGTGGTTGCGGCGGTTGCGGTGGTTGCGGTGGCTGCGGTGGTTGCTTCCTTCGCCGAGTCCTTCCCCGCGTATTCCCCCTCCCTCACCAAATCTGAATATAAATAGACAACATCGTGTTTTTCATGGAAGGAATAATACATGGCCTCATCTTTCGTTTTTACATCCCTCAACGTATCGTCAATCGCCTGTATGACTACTTCGCTCGTAATCACATACTCATGTTGGTCCAAAACAGAACTTAACTTATTCACACTGTAGTGTAAATTTTTTTCATTCTGTTTACTCTCCTCTACGTGTTTCCTCCTCCTATCTTCCTGTTCCTCCCTTTTTACGATCAAACATTCTTCCACGGGTTCTTCCCCTCTGTCGCTTCCTCTCTCTATTTCCTCATCGCCCGGATTTTCCTCATCCTCGTCTTCTAATTTATCCTCACCCTTATCGGCTGATTTATAGCCTTGCCTACCCTCTTCCACCTTTTGTACTTTCCTCCTCTTTTTATTTTCCTTCTTTTCCTCTGCATTGGAGGAACCGACACGCTTTGGCTTTTTTTTTTTGTCCTCCTCATGCTCTTTTGAGATACATCTCAACGCGTTTTCCGCACCTGCACCTTTACCTGTGTTTATATGTGCAATTGTACAGGAGCCAGTCTTCTCCCCCTTAACATTCCGTCGAATGGAAGCGGTAGATGTGCGATTTTTTGCCAAATGCTCGTTCAGTTTTTCGATAAAGTTATTATGGGTGAATTCATTTTTGTTATCATGCTTAAAAACTATATATGGCAATATGACACTCCATCGATAGTCATATTCAATGTTAGATGCGCTTTCGATAAACCAATGATAGAACCACTCTACCTTTCTATGCAACAGTTCGAAGTTGTCCTTAACTGTGTAATCATATCGGTTATTCGATTCAAAACTGAGATGTTTCGATCTTCCCTCGCCTGTTTCCCCCATTGTTTTTGCCCCGTTCGCCGCGTTTACTTCGTTTTCCGCGTTTGCTTCGTTTTCCGCGTTTGCTTCGTTTTCCGCGTTTGCTTCGTTTTCCGCGTTTGCTTCGTTTTCCGCGCTTGCTTCGTTTTCCGCGCTTGCTTCGTTTGTCTCTTCCCTCCCTTCCAATTCTGCATCTTCTCCCTGTTTCGACTTCTCTCCTGCGAAATGTTCACTTTTTCCATAGCCGCCTTCCTCATTTGCATTTTCAAAACATCTCAAATTTAAAAGAAGATCACATTTACTTTCATTCGATTTGTTGTTCCTCCCCTTTGATAAGCGATCCTTTTTCTTCCTTTCCTTCAAAATGAGAAGATATTCTCTATACAGTTTGGACATATCTCTTTCCGTTACATACTTTGTACATATTTTTTTTATCTTTTTATTTTCAATAAAGGAGTTATCTCCATCGCTATCTTTAATTTTTGTAAGATCTTTCCTCCTTTTATCTTTTCCCTTTTTTTCCCTACTAGAAATTGATCCGTCGTTACTTCGTGTGTTCGAACCAGCAAAGGAACTTTTTGCATCGCTATTCCTTCTCCTATTTCCTCTATACGTTTCGTTCGATGTGCTGCTACTACTGTCACTATGCCAACTTCCTTCGTCACTGTTATGCTTACCCATAAAATTAGTGGAACTATTTTTTCTCATCTTTCCATTTCCATATTCATCATTCGATCCTTTGCTGCTTCTTCTGTTACTATTTGGGTAATTAGTTTTGGTACAAATTCCACCGGATTTGTCTTCTTCCGCCATTTCACTCTCCTTTTCACGCATCTTCTCCCCTGTTTTTTCCTTGGCTTTCACTTCAGTCTTAACTTCTGCATCGCCATACAATTTAATACCCTCTTTTTTTTCATCGTTATACAAAGTCCTTTTCGTTTTGTTCATTTCCCCTCTGGTCGAACTGTCTAAACTATCGCTTGTCATGATATTCCTTCTATGAGATACATTTTTTTCGTTAGGAAAACATTCCAAAGCTTTAATATCGGATATTCCATTTCTATGTGTCCCTGTACATAGTACCTCATCTACTCCTCCATTCTGATGAGACTTAAAATAGGCAGAAGAAAATCCACACTTTCTTATTTGTAAGAATATGTCATCACTAATTTTTTTTTCGTAGATTATAAAACCAGGTGGTTTGTACACTTTACTAGGTATATGTAAGTTTTTTCCTTCACTAAAATTTTTAGTTTTATTGTTTTTCTTTATATCTTTCTTTTCATATCTTCTTAAGATTCTTAAAAACTCTTCTTCTGTTTCGATAAACCCACCAGGGTAAGGAGTAGTTATATATAAATTTTGCAAAAGCATTAACATGATATAGTTAGAATTTTCATACTGATCACTTATCGATCCATTCAATTTCATAAATACATCATAATTGTCACATGTGTAATAAAAGTCTATTTTTAAGTCATCAAACCCGATAACCTACAAGGAGAGAGAGAGAGAGAGAGAGAGAGAAAAAAAAAAAAAAAAAAAGGGAGTTGATTTTGAACAAACGAATGAAAGAAAAAGTGCTATTACACAAAAAAATCCCCCATCCCACCCCCTTTGACAATATTTTACGGAAGCCTGTGCATGACACGTATATATATATATATGTATATAGCGGCCATACGTAGACGTATAGCAAAATGTTTTTTATGCCCCTGCAAATATGTGCATGCGTACATATATGTACTAGCCTACCTGCTCGCTATCACTAAAAAAGTGATGCGTAAATAACGGCTTGAAAGAGTAGGTGTTGTTGTAATAATCTTTAGTCGAAATACATGGGTGAAACGTTATCGAGTTAATTGCATTTATTTTCGGTATGCAAGCATACGCATTTATGGAGGGAAAAAAATTTAAAGACAAATTTTGCAAATCTGCTGCGCAGTTTTTTATACAACTATAGTAATCCCTGTCGATTTCTTCATTTCGACTCTCCTGTGCGCTATCTATGGTTGACTTAATACTGCTTCTATATTTCATTCTTACTCACCTATACTTCAATATTCTTAAAATGTTTTTTTTTATTTTTTATATTTCGTATGACTTATGTGTGTTAGCCTTATCCGATTTTAAGAAATGATGCAGTACTACTGTCATACCTGTGTATATACAGTGCTATATGCACGTACCTCCCCTTGCACCATGCCTTAGCTTATGAATTATATACCCACTGCGTACGTTCACTGCTTGTGGCTACTGCGTATGTGCACTGCTTGTGGCTACTGCGTACGTTCACTGCTTGTGGCTACTGCGTACGTTCACTGCTTGTGGCTATTGCGTACGTTCACTACTTGTACCTACTGCGTACGTTCACTACTTGTACCTACTGCGTACGTTCACTACTTGTACCTACTGCGTATATTCACTGATTGTTTCCACTACGTATATTCACTACCTGTTCCTACTGCGTATGTTCACTACCCGTTCCTACTGCGTATGTTCACTACTTGCACCTGCTGCTTATGTCCACTGCGTATGCTCGGTCTTTTTGAAAACCTTTTGAAAAAGAAACTGCATTCACCTCTTAACCCTACATTTGCACAAATCCAGGCGAAAATAGACTATCCTTTTCTTCGCCCTTTTTTTTTTTCAAAAAAAAAAAAGGATACAAAGTACACTCTATTGGTGTTTTTATAGCACAGACTACTTGGTACAGATGTAAAAGAGATACTTCCCTTTCTTTGTATAGGAAACGTTGGACGGTCAAAGTGCGGTGGAAAAAGTTGTATTCGAGTTACACAGTATTTATAAACACCTTGAAGAGAGCTTGCTTAGAGCATATACACAAATGCACATGGATACATATGAATATGTGAACAAGTGCACATTTGCATTGGGTATATATTCACCTATACATGTGCATGTTCCTGCTAACTATGGGCTGGCAACAAGATCGAAACCGAAATGACGCACAAACGATAAACAATACTGCATCATTTTATCCTCAAGAATGAGTAAATATTCTTTGGTGTGAGTTTCAGACATGCGGTGGTTTTGTTACCTATGTACAGTTCCATCCCTCAATACGTACACACAGAAATGCGCATGCATGTGTGTAAGTGCGTTCACAACATTGCGTAGAAATAACCCTTCCTGCTGAAGCCACTAATCTTCAACTTCTGAATATCTACTGCACATATACTTAAAAAAAAAAAAAAAAAATTAAAGGTATAACTTTTTGAAACTCTGTTCAGTTAACATTGAATGTTCATGTAAGTTGATATCCTTTCACGTATCTTACACTTTTTTGCAATTTCGAACGTTATATAAATCGTTAGTTGGTAATAACAAGAAGGAGTTGTATGCTGTATTATTAGCAGGATACAACATTACTACGTTATTGTTGACACGTCGCAATTATTCGTGAGTAGCTACAATGGAGTATTATTATCATGATAGTACATTACTGTTTACACATCAACGCTGTTCTCACTCAAGTGTACTAAAGCATAAATTGAAATATGCCCCAATTGGTAGCTTCATGCTACTAGGCATGCGAAATAATGCATATATTTATGCTTATACCTTTTTACAAACTAGCTTGTATACTCATGCACACGCGTATACATACTTACGCATTTAAGTACAACATATGGGCGTTTCGTCTTTTCTTAAAAAAAAAAAAAAAATAAGTGCTAGGGCGTGAATTAAAAAAAATTGTGGTGCAAGGAATTTATGTATATTATCATGCAAAAATGTCAAGGAGATAAAACTGAAAAATGCCTAAGTGGCATAGTGCGTAGTACGCATGTCATGGAAAAATAAAATTTTCACTCATTTACATGGATCTTGTTTAACTGTAAAAAAAAAAAAAAAAAAAAAAAAATAATAATAAATTAAAAGGAAAAATAACATTTCACACTTTGCTCTTTCCGTTTTTATTGTTCAAAAAATAGTGTTAATCTTTTACAGAATAATTTTCAATGGTAAAGGCAAGTTTTTTTGTGTAATGGCTCTTTATATTTTTTTCAATTTACAAAAAAAAAAAAAAAAAAAACAAAACAAATAAATAAATAAAATTAAGGGAAAAAAAACAAAACAGAAATAGCTATTTAGCTCATTGTGAGAGATAACGTTTGCAATTTTAAAAATAGTTGTACATATGCGTACTGGGGATATTTTTGCTCGTGCCTGCGCATATTTACGAATGATGACGTATATATTTACATTACCGTACTCGCGATTATCCGCATAATAAAATGCTGCATGCACATCCATATTTTGTTCCTTCCCTCTTCTTCATTTTCCCCCTACTTTATCGAAACTCCTTTCTTCGTCTGTATTTTCTTTTCCCCAATGCATATTCTCCTAGTAACGCAATTGGATTATTTCACAGTAGGAAAAGGTGATAAATATACAAATGTGCATACACCTGCTCGGAATTGTAAAGCAATAAAATATGTTAGCCTTTACATATTAAAATATAAATGTAGTTATATTTTTTAAAAAGGAATAAATGTAAGTTCTTACTATCAGAATACTTTCGTATTTCCTATAACAATTCCCTTGTTTAGGTAAAAAAAAAAAAAAAAAAAAAAAAGTGCTTTAATTTTTTATGTGTTAATTTTGCTCCCATGTGAACATTAATATTAACGCTATAAATTTATAGAATTTTCTAGCTTTTTTTTTTTTTTTTTTTTTTAACCTGAAATGTTCATAAAAAAAAAAATGGTTGTATTTCATTTTTGGCAAGAAGTTATTATTCGGTTCTTTCATGTTCATGCAAAAAAGAAAAGGCATACATAAATGTGTATAATATAAGTACACGTAATTAATCCATTTTTAATTAAGAATGGTGGGAAATTAAAAAAAAAAAAGAAACAAAAAAGAAACAAAAAAGAAAAAAAAAAAAAAAAACATAACGGCAAGAATGCTATGTATATGCTTCAGTAAACTTAGAAAAAAAAAATAAAAAAAAGAACAGTTCACCATGTCAACCTTTTTTCCATTCTCACCTCACAATGCTATAACAGCTTGGTAACCTTACATTTCACCGCCTTTGGTCTATCAAGCACCTCTCCTTCAATTCGAGTCCTGTGGTGTTGTAATCGTTTAAATAGAAGAATAAGAGAAAAAATTGAAAAAAAAAAAAAAAAAAAGCTGGCATGCGAGCGAATGTTGCACATGTAACGGACAAACGGACAAACGCACAAACGCACAAACGCACAAACGCACAAACGTACTGAGATCTTTCGTATCAGCTGCGCCCCCCCCCATTTTTACTTTTAAAAAACTCATCGTTTTTGAAGTACCAATATTTGCAAACAACCATTTTAAAATATTTCCTCTGATGTGTAGCACCGTTTGTAATAAGTTAAGTATTTATGCACGTATGCATATTTTTTCACGAAAGCATATATATGTGTAGACGGCGCAGTGCCAAATTTGCCCTGTAAACAGTAACTCCCATCAGATTCCACAAAATTGCTCGTTTTTATTGTTTACATCTTTCCATTCATTTACACACATTTGCTAATATAATTGTGAAATGTGCATGTGTAAAGAATCTTTTTTTTACCACCGTATTTGTGCATTGCTCTTAAGTACATGTCAGTCTCCACGTCAGAGTCCAGCATTTTTAGTGAGACAGACTATGGCGATAGTAGTGAGGAAGAAAATCATACAACTGACATAGACGAAAGCATAAAAAATGTGAAAATATTTAATAAAATAATAATAAAACTGTTTTTAAAAAATAGAAAGTACTACGAACAAGTTAAAAATATAGCAATAAACTATATTGGTAAAATAGAAGATGTCGAATTCTCAAATGTAGAATTAAGTGATGAAGAAGGAGATAGCGATCATATATATAACTTACTTTTTGACACATATGACGCTATTGAGCATGGAGAAAATAAATTAATTTATTATATGCAAAATAATTTTCATAAATTTATGGATATTATGAATAATTACTCCATTCCTTTTTACTTTAGACTTATTTTTCTCAGTTGCTATTTTGAATATCTCCGTTGTAACGACGGGAAAAATGGAGAAAACGAAGGAAATGTCGAATTTGCAACTAAAGGGGAATTCCCTCTCAATAATACTACTGACGATATTGTACCGGGGGAAGATGGTGATACAAAGCATGACCATCGCGACGCAGAGCACGAACTCGAACGGGGCATTGTTGAGAAGGGAAGTAGTCTAAAGGGAAATGACTTTTCCGTCTACGATTTTGTGGAGTACAATTTTGGTGATGATAAAAAAGCTATGGAAGAGATCGACCTGTATAGTGCATGTCTAATTAAGGGGTTGCTATATTCGTACAGTAGATATTCCTTTTTAAGAGATATAAGCGTAAAAAGAAAAATAAATAATTGCTTAAAAATGATATTTGATAAGCATCACATCAGAATTAAATGTCGCATCGTGAATGTTCCGTTTATGCATGATATGCATGTTAGCTACTTGCAAGAAATAAAGAGTAAGCATATAGGAAAATTCATAAGCACACAAGGTGTAATAACAAGGGTTGGAGAAAAAAAGGTATTAGAAGAATGTAAGAAGTATAGGTGTACCAAATGTGATCACATAATTAAAAAAAGAGCTGTTCCAGAATTGTATTACAACACGGAAACGATACTAAAATGCCCAAACGTCCAGTTGAACACCAACATAGCTCCTCATGATAAATTCCAGTTCGCAGGTGAAATAGCACTAGCCGAAAGAAATACACGAAAAAAGAACTCGTTAAGCCACTTCAAGCATAAACGCAAGGTTACCGTTAATCACTTCACCCAGCGGGGCGCGAAACAGGGAGCAAACTGCGACGATAAGTTCGCACCGAAGTTTGCACCGACGTTTGCACCGAAGTTCGCACCGAAGTTTGCACCGAAATTCGCATCAAAGTTCGCATCAAAGTGCACTGCCAACTTCGAAGGGCAGCGTGGTGCCCAGCGCAATTGCGGCAGCGGTAAAAACCCGTATGCGGTGAAAAGGTGTAACGGGACAAAATTCGAGTTTCTTGAATGTGAAGTGAAGAGAGTAGATTATCAAGAAATAAAAATAAAAGATGCTAACAAGACTAATGTTCCATATTCAATTACAGTAGTACTTATGGAAAATTTGGCAGGAAAATATTACCCAGGTAAAAAGGTTATCATTAATGGAATAATTTTAAGGAGATGGAAAAAACTATACAGAGATGTTAGATGTGATACAGAATTGTTTATCGAAGCAAATAATGTTGAATGGTATGATTTGGAAAATCCTAGATATAAGGAAATATCATTAGATGATGATTTTGATAAACATATAAATAGGATAATACATAAGATACATGGACATATTGATATTACAAGTGACATATACAACAGACGTAATGATAGTGGAGATGAAAAAGAAAAGATGAATAGATGTAAAACATACTCTGAGAGAAGATCTATACACATTAGTGATCCTGATAAACAGGAAAATACATGTACCTTTCCACTTTCAACAAACAAATCAAATGATAAAACATATGAAAATTATACAAATGGAAAATCATCCCACTGTGATGATATTTCTTTCCATTTACATAATTCGAATGGAGAAAAGGAAAAAATAATTTCGGAAACTATAAACTCTTTAGATTGTCTCGTAAAGAGAAACATTTTTCAAAAATATTGGCTTCTCTTCAATCATAGGAAAGTAGATGGGAAAAGATATATATGTGAAAGTATATGTCCAAATTTGTATAATTGCAAGTTGTCAAAAATATCGCTATTACTTGTTCTTATAGGGGGGAATAAAACTAATGAAAATGATTCTTTTTACAATGAAAATAATAAATGGAGAAAATATTTTATTAGGGACAAGAAAAGAACTTGTAACTATGTTATTCCGAATGGAGTAGGACAAGATCTGGAAAACAACGAATCATTACATCTAAGTAAGGAAGAAAATAGAGTAGAAACACAGGGTAGAAATAGGAAGAGAAGAAAAACAAAAAGAGAAACAAAGTGGAATGCAAATTTTTCGTCAGATCACTGTGATAAAAGAACTCTTTGTCATTTGCTACTCGTTGGTGATCCTGGTACGGGGAAATCACAACTGTTAAAGGAAGTACAAAAAATATGCAGTATTTGCGTAAACGTGTCAGGTATGTTTTGTACAACGCCTGGATTGACGTGTGCTGCTATGAGAGAAGGAAATAATTTTATGCTAGAAAGTGGAGCATTAGTTTTAGCAGACAATGGTGTTTGTTGTATTGACGAATTTTGTCTTATGAAAAATGAAAATAAAAATGCTATTCATGAGGCAATGGAACAACTTACTATATCAGTGGCTAAAGGAGGAATTGTGGACAAACTACATTGTAGATGTACTATCGTTGGTGCATCAAATTTTGAGGTGCACAAAAGTGTAGCTGGAAGTATAGCTAACTCGCAGAGTAAAGTTCTCACAATTAACCTGTCATATGCTCTCCTAAGCCGATTCGACTTGGTCGTAATAACCGAAGACAGCGGGGAAATAGATTCCAAGGTTGCCGATTACGTACTCGCGCAGGACGGGCCGAATAGGAGTGGCGCAACGGGAAGACAATCCGCCGGGGAGGCAAAAGTGGGAAGCACGGGAGAAGGGTGCACCCGCGGAGTAAATCACAACACTGCTGGGAACACTGCGGGAAAAGGTGCTGCCAAGGGCCATGCCACCGCCACTAATGCCGCAGATACCGCTAATGCCGCTAACACCGCTGACACTGCTAACGCCGCTAACACCGCTGACACCGCTAACACCGCTGACACCGCTAACACCGCTGACACCGCTTGTCGCCCCCCCTTCGAGTGGCCGCGCGACGAAACAGAAATTTTGTGGCCCACTGAAAAATTGAGAGAGTACATTTATTACGTAAAAAACAACAGTTTCCCCAGTTTTACAAAAAGCTCAAAGTTAATTTTGGTGACGTATTATGCAACTTTACGAAAATATAATGATGGAGATAACGGAACAACAGTACGTACACTGGAAAGTTTAATGCGATTGAGTGAGGCACATTCGAAATTAGTACAGAATCAATTTGTTACCACAGATGATGTTATAAATGTCATTTTATTAGTAGAACTTAGTTTACGTGGATATAAGATAGCAATTAAATCGAATCAAAGTAATGTCCTAATAGCAAGAGTTGGTATACTTCAAAATTTACCTGATCTGATATTGGATTATAATAACATCAATCGATCTTTCTATTCTTTAGATGATGTTTTATTTTATTATCCATTATATATATATTTCAAAAATATAATTTTGGAAAAATTAAATTTGATGGAACACAATGGGGTTATTCATAAGCTTACTTAGCACAATGTGCAAATGTGCTGGGAAAAAAATTTTAGTCGAAGAGGTGGCATCTTCTCCTATGTCCACAAGCAATAATGTTTGACCTTTCCTTTTTTTTTTTTTTTTTTTTAGCGAAGTTTACGTTTTCGCACACGGGAAAAATGTTTTTCCTTCCCTTTTCCTTCCCTTTTCCCTTCCCTTTTCCCTTCCCTTTTCCTTCCCTTTTCCTTCCCTTTTCCTTCCCTTTTCCTTCCCTTTTCCTTTCCCATTTTTAACCACGCCTGCATATCCACTACCAGTGTGTAGTTACCCCAATGAAGCGAAAACTGCCCATCTCCCAATTGACGTTGGTTTTTCACCCCATTTTGAATAACCTCATTTTTTTTTTTTTTTTTTTTTTTTTTTGCCAATAAAGGTTTTCCTTTTCGGTAAAAAATCATCCAAATGGGGAGCAGAAATATGCATTTTGCTCACGCATTATTGGTGCGCATATTATTTTTTTTAAAAGTTAGTTCTTCCCATTTTGTTAAGAGGGTTAATAAAATTAGATAACATAATTCTATACGGAAACAAATAGCTATAAATTTTGTAACATTTGCATGAAGGACATTTTCACTTTTTTTTTTTTTTTTTTTTTTTTTTTTTTTTTTTAAATCTGAGAACTAAATGTACTTTGTATATTGGGTAGATATTAATAGGATGTAGAGAAAAATAGGAATGGGGAAAATAAAAGAAATATTCCAATAGAATATGTAAATATAGCCTTTTTGCGCAATGGTACATTAAACTGTGTGTTTATGTACATGTGACGCATTTGGCCTTACACGAATTGACAATGATTGCTTCTCTCATTTTTGTTAAACGGGATATCGTAAAAACAGTAAGAGGGAGAGAAAAGAAAAAAGAAAAACGAAAAAAGAAAAACGAAAAAAGAAAAAAGAAAAAAGAAAAAAAATAAGATGGATTTAAAAACAGTTGATGATGAAATTATGCTATCTGATGGGAGGGTTATAAAAATACCAGTTAAAAAGAGTGAAGAAAATATTAAGGAAAAGGAAATGGGAAAAATAAAAGTGGAAAAAATTCCTAATGTTTGGGGGAGTAGTGCAGGTGCAGGAAGTGATTATTTTGATCTTTACAGAAAACAAAGAAATCAAGAAAATGAGAGGATGGAATTAATGGAAAAAAAGTGGAAGGAATATACAGAAAATCAGATATTCCAATGTAAAAGAAAAGAAAAAATTGAATATATAGAAAAAAAACGTCTAAAAAAAAAAAACAAAAGATTAATTAAAAAAAATAAAATAAGAGAACTACGAAATAGCAAAAAGGCTAATAAAATTGAAACAACGACGAAAGACTCACCTACAAAACTGAACACAGGGATCGGTAAAGAAGTAACCGATCAGGTGGAAAATGGGGACGCACATGTTGTAGCGAAAAGCGGTACAGAAACTGTACCGAAAAACTGCCACTCCGTTCTTCAGAGCGACGAAGGTAACTTGCGCATGTCTGATCAGGACGAGGCAGAAACTGAAGAGGTGGAGCAACTTCACGCCCCCCCGGTTGATACGAACAGCTTTCTTGTGGTAAAAGAGGACGAGTTGTTTTAGTGATGAATTTATGCACACATAATCCCCTTCTGTCAGTGCTATCGTATGTAGGGCAAAAAATAAAAATGTGCACACACGTCATTTGGACTATATCTCATAATGAGTAAACATATATGCGTAATGTAAAAAAAAAAAAAAAAAAAAAAATCCAAATCCAAATCCAAATACAAATCCAAATACAAATCCAAATACAAATCCAAATACAAATCCAAATACAAATCCAAATCCAAATCCAAATCCAAATCCAAATCCAAATCCAAATCCAAATCCAAATCCAAATCCAAATCCAAATCCAAACCAAACCAAACAATGGGATGGATCAGGATAAGCACAAAACAAGTGTGACGTGGTACGCGTGTATGTACAGTTTTACCTTTTACGTGGCTCCCCCAAGTGGTTGGAGATCGAGGAGAGGCCTTTTCCGTCGCACGCACTATTTTTTCTATTTCGCAAATTCTCAAGCATTTTCCTATTAATATCCATCCTGTCCTTGTACACCAAGGCAACTTTCAGTAAACCGAGTTCGTTCATATTAGCAGTTACCACCTGGAAAGATTGTGGTTCGTTGAACCCTTTTGTGAACTCCCCTGTTGGTATAACTATGCTGGGAAAACCAGAGATAGATGATACCACGGAAAATACCTCCTTCATGTATTTATTGTACATGTTGTTCTTCCTGCATATGTTATGCT
Source organism: Plasmodium ovale wallikeri (assembly GCA_900088485.1). Lineage (NCBI taxonomy): Eukaryota > Apicomplexa > Aconoidasida > Haemosporida > Plasmodiidae > Plasmodium > Plasmodium ovale. The sequence continues at coordinate 11,763 of FLRD01000037.1, read as the reverse complement.
TACCCCGACTTCTTTCCAGCGCGTATAAATTGTTCTCAGCGTTTTTGCTTCGCCAACCATTTTTGACAAAGTTACCTCCGTCCACATTTCCGTTTGGCAGATGGATGTTGTGCACTGATAGGTTGCTATCAATGTCTTCCCTGAGATTATCTGACCTGGGTAAGGATGGTAGTAAAATGTAATTTACCTCTTTAAAAATATTTTCTAATTTTCTAGTTAACTTTTCTTTTATATATAAAAACATATGATATAAATTTATTTTTTGAAAATGGGAGGAAATTATAGACCCCCCGATTATCCTTGTTAACACATTTTCGCCAATCAAACATGATCGTAACTTACGAACAAAATTATTTTCATCTTTCACATTGGGTATATTATAATTTATGCCATTTATTCTTGAAATGTTACTACTTACTATAGTCATAGAGTATAAGTAATAAACATAACAGTAATCAATCAATTTGTGAACATTGGTATTTACTAGTACCCCACCTAGTCGTTCAATATTTTTCATTACCTCTGTATAGTTTTTACAAACAATGTCATCAACAAAATAATTCCGCAAAAGGTCTTCACTGAGGTATCCAAAATGTACACCTTTCAGTGGAACGTCACTTTTAAATTCTTCTGAATGTTCATATTTTTTCAATGAAAAAAAAAATTTTTTTTTTTTTTCCTTTTTTAAGGTTGTCAAATCGTTTTTATCTTTTCCGCATAAAACGTCCAATAATACACTACAGTCATACACATTATTAACGATTAGACCTACTACATCAGTTTCTTCATTGTATGGTACGATACCATATCTACTTATCCTTCCATAGGTGGGTTTTAGGCCTATACATCCGCACAAAGCTGCTGGAGTTCGAATGGACCCTCCTGTGTCTGTGTTTACTGAACAGTTCATAATTTTGGATCCAACACAACTTGCTGATCCACCAGATGAACCACCGCATGATAGATATTTTTCATTAAATGGATTTTTTACCTTGCCTGTACAGGATCCCATTGCAAACTCGTCCAAATGAGTCTTTCCTATAATAACTGCACCATATTTCTTCAGTTTTTTTACAACTGTGCTGTCATATGAACCTCTATAATTTGATAGTATCTCACTGCCTGCTTTTGTTGGTATATTTTTTGCTATTATATTGTCTTTTAAAACGATTGGAAGACCAAATAATTTTGGGAGTTTTCCTAATTTGTTACACTGTTCATAAATCTTATGCAAATTTCTGACTTGTTCATATATTTCTTCATCGTTGTATATATATGAAAAGCTATTATACTTATTTATATTTTCGTGTAAAACCTTGTTAATTATATGCTTTTCAATAACATCTTTTATGCTGCTCTTGGACAGTATCTCTTTTCGTATCTGGTATATATGGGAGCTTTTTAATTCTCCGTAATTACTTTTATCTGGCATATTATATATGCATTTTCTTTTTTCCTTTTTTGTCCTACGGAAACTTTTCTTCGATAATATATAAAACAAGGGTAGCCTCACATGTTTTGCCTGTTTACACTTCTTGACGCGTATAATTCCGTCACTTAAACTACTCTCTTTTGCTCTTATAACTTTAGCACACTGAATTAGGCATACCGATTGGAAGATATTAATAAGGTCAAAGTTCAACAAAAAAAATGAAAAGTATAACTTTACGGGTAATGAGTACATATTCTATTCTTTGTGTGAGCCCTCCTTTACGTAACTTTTGTTCTCACAGGTGCCCCTTTTCCTGGTGAATCCTCATCCTTTGATGCTTCCCATTTAACCATGCATACAGCGAACTCAATTTAAGTGCGCATACGTGTAAGCATACATCCGTATGATCGTATGTTACACATATATCTCTTAAGCCTTTATTACATTTCTTTACTTATTTACGTAAAAACGTTGCGGAATCAGGATCGTTTTGTCAAATTAGCCACATGCATGCATTCACTATACCTGCATTTGTGCCTGCGTATTAGTGCTTCAACTCTTTAGTTCATCAAAAAAAGTGTTATTGCTTCTCCTTTTTTTGTGCTCGTTCTAATTTTTTAACTAAAATTATATCCGTATAGCGAAGAACTAATAACAAGCTATTTCCTCTGCGGGGGAAACATTGTTTTCCCTATTAGAACTCATTGTATATTTGGTATATACATATGTATGCGTGTACATGTAGATATGCTAGTTGCGCCCTTTTCAACTTTTTCAGAGGGGAACACATTAAAGAAAGAACAAAATGTGATATTCGCGCACTTTCCATATATTTTATATGTGCATTTTTTTCCTTTTTTTTCATTCAATATTTATTTGCACTATTTTTAATAACATATTTTTTCTTAGAACAAATTTGACGAATAAAATTTCCTTACTGTCCCATTGTTGTACAAAATGGACATCACTCTTTGAGAGTTTCCATTCCAGTTTCGCTATCGTAGCTGCCAATGTCTGCTTTTTTACACAAAAGTTCCAAGAATATCTAACATGTTGTAAACATGGTCTTTCTTTATTTCCCAGCACCTCTACCTTCTATATACATATAAATAAGGCATACACAAAATTGTAAATGCTACCATAATGCATAAAGTAGAAAATTAAAATGTGCGCTTGTAAAAGTACATATACGAAAATAAGGTATTCTCAAAAATAAAGGTAGTGTGCGAAATAAGCTTTAAAAAAAGGAGGGGTAAAAATTTTTTTTTTTCTTATTTTACCTGAACAATTAATAACATTTCCCCTCATTCCCCCCCCCTTTTTTTTTTTTTTTTTTTAAACCTTTTGTTAATTTTGTTAATGATATTTGAGGAGAAAACCTTCATTTTAACTGTAAAAAAAAGAGCAGCATGAATGCCATTTTCTGTTATAGATCAACCTAAATTTTTGTTATACCCTTTTTACGGTGAATATTAGCGTGATTGAGTGGTGTATATATATATATATACATAAATACACACATACATACATACATACCTAAGGCATGTGTTTTTCAAAAGCGTGGAAAATGTGAAAAAAGCCATTTTAGCTGTTTGGAACAAATCTGAGAATAACTTGCTCATGTCAGGTTACCAAGAATATCACTTAACAGTAAGAGAAACAAAGTGTATTTTTACATGAGACCTTTTAACAACCCCGCAAAAAAATGATACTGCAGTAAGTTATAGCATAAGGGGGTCGAAACGCAATAGGATGTTTTTCTCACAGGGATTTATTCTTTTTGCTATATAAAATTATTGGCTAAAAAAAGAAAAAAGGGGCTAAAATATCCTTAGGGGAGTCGTTACAAACGTTTTTAGGCGAATATTTAAGAAAGAACTTCAGAACAAGTGTTGTATTAAAGCACATCCTATAAACATGTCGATAATTTTAAGAACAACAAGAAAGTTACGCTTCTTTTTTGTATAAGCAAGAAGTTTTTTTTTCCCTTTTTTGTTCATTTCCTTCAGTTATTCGAATGGGATAATCGTGATGAATGAAAAGTATGTTATTACAAACACGTTTTTGCAATTTTTCCAGGTAAATGTGTTTATGCACGTGCGCACGTATGCATATATATATATATATGTATATATATATGTATATACTTTCCAGTTCGTACGGTTAGGCATAATTCTATGTAGTCGTTCAGGTTAGGTTCTCTTCACTGCATTTGGTTGCTCGCTGCACTTTTGTTCATTTGCGAAAAGCACGCTTCTGCAATTACTCTTCTTTTTACCATGTAAACGTTTTTTTTTTTTTAAGTTCTATTACTCTTATATAGGCTTTTTTTTTTTTTGTTTTTTTTTTTTTTTTTTTTTTTTTTTTTTTCTCTTTTTACTAATAAAAATAATTTTCACTCTAAGAATGCAACCAGTAACTGTTTCACTTCTTTGCAAAAAACCTAATTTATGCCTTTTTTTCGTAAATTTCCTTAAAAATAGGAATTAACAAAAATTTCTATAATGTGTGTTCACTCGATGAAAGAAAAAAATGGCAGAAAAGGACCCACGGAGACTCATCCCCCGACTGTTTTGTTTGTTCTGTTGTACATTATATCATTAGTGAGAAAAAAGTAAAAAATACTGTTCGTTATACCTAATTTTCAGTCATTTTTTTTAATGTTATATAAAATTTTTCCTTATTATTTTTTTTTTTTTTTTTCTTACCCTGTTTTTATTATCCATGGGGATATCATTCTAACATTTATTGTAGAAAATAGTTTATGTATCAAAAAAAAAAAAAAAAAAAACCACACGATAAAACTTACAACTGAGTAGTGAGAAATGCATAAGACGATTGGCGGAATTATACACTAACGTGAGAGAGAATCTTCCAAAAAATAAGTTAAATCGAAATAAAAATAGTGAACTACCATTTGGTTTTATTATTTATTTATTTTTTTTTTTTTTTTTTTAAAAAAAAAAAAAAAAAAAAAAAAAAAAAAAAAAAGCATATATTGTATTTTATCATTATAATAACTATCTAATGAGAACATACTACAATATGATGAATAAACTGTTCAATACTTTTATCGAGTTAGCATCCAAACATGGGATACCAGAAGAAGATCGAGAGAAACATTGGAAGGAATGTAATAAAGCACTAACCTATGATTTAATGAATATGAACTATAGTGCTATGAAATGTTTTTATTTTTTTGTAAAAGAAAGGATGTTCTATCTAAAATTTAGAGAATTTCTCATTCGCTGTAAGGAACATTGGATTGTTATCATACAAAGAAATGAAGAAAAATGGTCAAAATTTTTACATGATCTTGTTATTAACTACAAATCAATAGAAGGAAAACGGGATATACCCAAAGAGCCAATCTCAACGGGAGCTTCCTCAAACCGACATCAGTGCAACGAACGAAAGAAATATAAACGCAAAGTGGCTGAATAGAAATATACCACAAAAAGGAACAATAACCAGAAGAATGAACAAAAATAACATTTGCGTAAAATATGGATATACTTATATTTACATCTTATTAAGCATGATGGATAAAAATGGAAAGCATATTAACGAAAAAAAAATGGTAAAAAATGGTGAAGTGGTAAAAAGTGGTAAAAAATGGTTCGGATCAATTCGCGTCTACTAACAGCAGCGATGGTAAATATAGAAAATACGTTTCAATACTGTCTCCCATATGCTATGAAGCACAAGTTCTATTTCTAAGGAGAACAATTTTTTCTGAAAAGGAAATATCCTTTCTGTTAGGCATTTAAGAATGTTATATTTTTTACACCGTTTGCATTTATTTCATTTTGTCACATTTGCCATAGTGCACGTCCCACAATTTGATAGTTGGTGTATAGTTTTCCATTTGCCGTAATTATTTCTTCTCCCTGTGCAGGTATGCACTCATGTGTATGTACAATAGGGGCATAAAAATTATCCCTTATTTCTATTTCTCCTTTAAACGTGCAAATTTATAAAATTAATTTTGGAAAAATGGTCCTTTTTGAATAAGCAAATAATTCTTCAGCTTATGTTCGAAGGGGTATTGTATCATACGTCTTCTCATTCTCTTTATCCATTTATGTCATCATGAAAAAAAAGTGCGTATATGTCTACTAATTTGCGTGCCCATATACGTACTCATTTGCAGGTGACACTATTTTGCTTTATTTTATGTATTATCGAAATGCGTTCCATATTTTCTCCAAAAAGGCAGACTCTACCTAATCGATTTGAAGTTGAAACGTAAGTTCTACTATGATAAGTTATCTCTATTTTTATGAACGTAAATTTGTGAACGAATGATAAAACAAATAATTTCAAAGCATTAGTTTGCACAACTCAAAACGACAAAACATGGTTATTATCTACCAATAAAAGCACCCTTGGTAATACGTCACCGCCAAACTGGTGTTCGTTATTCCCATAAAATAAGAAGTGTGCGCCTAGTTTCACAATGTCATATGCACATCTTTCCGTCTTCGCCAATATACTTCGAAATAAGTAATTTATGATAGCATATTTATTGATCATATTTGTAACTTACACCATTTGAATGCTATATAAGTGCATAAAAAAAAAAAATAGATGTACCTTATACCCTTGTTTAGCAAATGAATGCAAAAAAAAAAAAAAAAAAAATGTGACATCAAAGTTTTCAAAGTGCATACTAAAAATAACTGTAGTAAACAGACAAATCGAGATTAAATGAGTAGAGGATGAAAAAAATTATGAATGAATGCAATATAAAGTAATTTTTTTAATGAGCAGTGCTAATACAAATATATATGTGTACATTTCACACATTCTTGTTGATACATAAAATAGCACATTTTTATTTCACATCATTTTTACAAATTTAAGTTGAAAAGGATCACAAATTTGGTTATAAAATCAGATGGATAATAAAAAATTTCCCGTATAATAACGAAATGTGTATATGACCTTGTTTTTTCGTAATACGTATTTGGTGAATATTTCGTAGAGTCAGAAATGTGTGCTTACTTTGTTACGTTTGATAAAATAAAAATGGACTCCCTAATTCGGAATTTTTTATTTCCTTAAGTGGGGGCAAGAACACGATATGTTAGAAATGAGCACATAAAAAATAAAATTAATTTCCTTATGCATTCTTGTCAATATTACAAAGTACATTTTATCAAAACATATAAATTTCCTAATATATAAAATATGTAAAAAAGAGTAAGGAAATATACTGAAAATGAAAGAAGTTTACGCTAAATAAGTGGAAAAGCTAGCTATTTCGTTATTTTTGTAAAAAATGTGACTTGTACATACTTTTACAGACATTCTACCTGAACCATACATAATATTTTCTTCTTTTATTTTTATGCTTTTCACTTATTAACAATTGTAATGTGTATATATATATATATATATGTACGCATCAATATCAGGTATCTTTTTCTAAAATGAAAGTTAAATGAGTATTACCGAATATATGTATGTAAGCGCACACGTAAAACCATGTTTTACATGTAATTAGAGTGAAGAGTCTTAACAGTTTGTCATAAAAAGAAACCTGTTCATGAAATACCATAAAAAAAATAATTAAACAGTTAAGGTAATAATTTTATCACATTAATTCAACATTTTAAAAAAATTAAGGTAATTTCTACTGGTTAATATTTTGCAAAAATATACAAACAGTGTTAGAAAAATGTTTATGAAAGACCAAAAAAATAAACATACATATATCGAATAAACGTGATAAATTAAAAAAAAAATGTTAACGAATTAAACTTTGCCTGGGTTTTGCATAATTTATTCGGGAAGATTTATACGCATGTAGATATGGAACTAGCTTATTTTATAAAACGTATACTGCAAAACTTTGGATGCAGATTTAAAACTTAAGAAAGAGAACAACAATGAATATATATATTTTTTATGCGCGTATATCGCAATTATTCTTATAATTAATATATGGCCATGTTTAAAAAAATTAGATGCTTCAAATTTAGTGAAATTTCACAGAAGCTCTGGTACCTGTATGTATATATTTATGTATATGCAGATAGTTGTAAGATTATTTCTACTAATTCGTTTTTTTTTTTTTTTTGTGTTTTTTTTATTTTCATTTTATTACTTTTTTTAAAGGTAATAAATGAACAACTTTCATATATTTTTTCCCCATAGCTTTATATACTTTTTTTACTTTTCTCTTTTTTATTTAAAATGTTTCTTTTTATCGGTTAGTGTTATATATTAATATAAGGTAGATGTACCAACTTCATGTAAAAATAGTCAGAGATATCTATATTACGTAGATGTATATATAGATGTATACATTTGTTAAAAAGGCAACCATATCTTTTCGTGACAAAATTAATGAGTAACTGCAGATTTTGTCATAAAGGAATGAACTATAATATAGCTCTAAATTTCTAAAATAAAAAATAAACCTCCGTAAATGTTCATCGTTAAATATTAAGTTAGATTACGATAGAAAAATGGAAAAAATAATTAATACGTATAGGCTCAGTATATCCAATAGTATCTTCTTCGTGCTGTTTATTCTGCTGAATGTCGTTTTATTAGTAGGAAATGCTTACACTTAAAAACTAGCTAAGATATTTTTTCATAAAAAAATTATGTACTTTTCAGTTCTATATAAACATTTTTTTTTTTTTAATAATACATTCTCTAATTTCCTAACACATTTGTAGACTATTGCTTGTCCACCAAATATTCGTGAATTGCCAAAATGGCAATCAAGTAGCAGATGTCAAAGAGAATTATCTGAATGTTCATTATATTTAAATGATTATCTTTTGGGAAAAAAACATTTTACTGAGACTAAATTTAGGGAATATCCTCCTAAAAAAAGTACATTGATAAGCATGAACCCTAATGAGTTAGGTATACGTGAACATATAAGCAGACACGATATAAGTAATGCTATGAATTTCGTCAACCCTTTTTATTTATCGAAGAAAAAATTACATAGGATATTGTATATCTACAGTAATTATATAAAAAATAGTTTTTACGATATGATGAACTTTTTAATGGAAACTTTTATGGACGCAGCAACAAAATATGGGATACCAGAAGAATATCAAATTAAATGTTGGGAAGAATGTAAACGTGGACTTCTTGCAGACTATAAGATTATTAATAGATATTTTCAAATGAGATTTAATAATTTAACAAAACATAAAATATTATTAGGAGCTTCCTTGCACTATTTTCTGTTCTTTCATACACCATGCTACTATAATTATGTTCGTAAATCTGCAAACAGATGGACAACATTTTTAAAAGAAAAAATAAAAAATTATGAATCATGAAATGAAAGATATTACAATAAACAAAAAAAAAAAGGGTTTCAAATAATTGGTCTAGGAAAATAAAAAGAACAAGCATGGACGCAGGAATAGTGAAACGAATAAAATTAAAAAAAATAATAAAATAAAAAACCATATGTATATGTGCCTTTTTTTAATAACAACTATGGGTACAGTAATAAATTCATGAGGAAAATGGGACATAATACGACAACAGAATGAAATTCTTTATTTTTTGTTTTAAAGGAATAATTAAAAGGATAATGATTAGAAATTACTTTTAATCACATCTCAAATATTTTATGAAATGTGTGAGCACTCCTTAATAAGAAAATATGATCACAAAAAAAGATGTTGTTCTACTTCAGACTGCAACATTTTATTTCATGCTTTTAATTTAATTTAATTTAATTTTTTTCGTAAACACATATAGATAAACATCGTGCTGAATGTGCATAACTGTATTGTGTAAGCTCTTTGCTAACATAAGAGTATGGTTTAAATATACTACAACTGCTATATTTTTCATACTTCTAAAGATGCAAAATTGTATCCTTTACTATGTATATGAACCCAATTAAGAAAATGTATTTTACAGTTCAATAGGAAAAATTATTTTTATTTTACGTTCGAATAATGGCACAAAATGTTCTGGTGAATTTTTTTAACTTGTGTACATATATTTTTATTTTTTTGAAAGCAATAAACAGGCATATGACAAAAGAATTAGAACCATGCCTTATATGTTGAAAAATAATACTTGTTACTCTAGAGGAGCGGCTAAGCAGGTATTCCAATGAGTTGAATGGTAAGGGTTCGAACCCCAGCCATACCAACTTCAAAGGATATCAGCTGAATTCCCATACTCGTTGGATCCGGAACCATAGTAACACCATCTTTTTATATGTAAATGCTCTTATAATAATTATTATGTGGATAAAACAAATTAATTCTTTTTTTTTTTCCATACATTTCTACATATATGCGAAGAGAACACATAATGAAAAGAATATTTTTGCATTCGGAAATAAAAAGAAGCTATAATTTTTGTGTGCATTAATTTTAAGTATATTATAAAAATATTAGATACTTTTTGTAAGAATTTAATAAAATGATCTTATTTCTTGAAAATAATATTAACGCTGTTTTTAATTTTAAAAAGTTATTAACAAGCAATGTACATATATGCATAAAATGCAGTAAAATTATGCACATTCAGGAAAATGGAAGCACATGAAAATGTATTTTGTCCAATTTTCTTAAAATTGTGATTTTTGGAAAATGTATTTTCTTATTATATACGTACATGTATATACAGGAAGAAGAAATATACTAAAATGTGTGTCATTTGTATGCAGTATTTAGAAAAAATGAAGAAGTCTTTCCATTTACAGAATTTTTAATTCTATATCATAGATAAGAATATATATTTCGTATGGTTAACAATAAAAACAGTCCTTTCAAGCTGGATATATTTTTCACTTTTTCATTAATTTTATTTTTATTTATTTTTTTTTTTTTTTTGTAGCTAAATCCATATAGCCACAAAAAAAAAAAAAAAAAAATGCTATTAGTATAGTATAAATACAAGAAAAAATAATGAGCATACTTATAAAAATTAATTCAAAACATATGGAATTTTATAAATTAGAACACTGAAAATTTTATTAGCGAAAAAACGGGAAATAAATTTTTGTACTTTAATTTATCTGTGTAGCGCTTAAAGCTTGGATTAATTTTTTTTTTTTTTTTCTTAGCTTCTTAACTTTGTATATTCAAAGGGATTTTTTTTTTTTGTAATGCTAAGAAGGTAATAATATATATGTGTATAAACAAAGCAATGCAAAATTAATTTACCATTTTTATTCCTTAATAGTAAAGGTGCAAGCTAACGCGTAGAAAATGTAGACATGATCGTTACATATCCTTGTGATAAAAATTGCGTATATAGCTATTTTTAGGTCTGGGAACAACTATGAAAATAAACTCCACTACTTATAGGTTAACCACTATATTGAGTGTGTGTGCTACAAGCAATTTTTTAATAGTGCATTCATGGTAAACGCTCAAAATGGTATTGTTTTTTTAGCATGCAATAGTTTTTAAATAGGCATGCAAAAAATATAGCCATTTGACATTATATACACATGGAAAAATGACACATAAGAAGGAAAGTAAAATTAACTAATGAAAAAAAAAAAAAAAGTGAAGTTCAGTCACGCCTTTGTGTCTCATTCATCCGCATATTCATACAGGAACATAAGATTTCCCGTGTGGCGATTAAAGCATTTTTGCTCATCATTAGAAAAACAACACTGTTTTGCCACCAAAATGGAGTAAGCAATTTTTTCATTTTCTTAAAAATAAAAGAAAGGAGATTTCTTTTAAGTGAACTAATTTGTATAAAATATGACTCATGCATATTTTTTATTCAAATCATCTGACTTGTGCATAATGTTCTGGTTTTTTTATTTTTTTTTAATTTTACAAACATATATAATTAATATGTGTCCGAATAAGAACACCGATTCTGTGCAAAAGTGGTTAAAAAAGCGTATATATATTTTCGCCAATTTAGAATATATTTCTCTCCATGTTTGAAAAGTTAGCATAAACGAATTTATCGCAGTTACACCATTCATTTAAGTGACACAAAAAAAAAAAAGACTGTGTGTGTTTCTTTTATATATGTATGCAAAAACAACGATTTACATGCATGTTCAGAAGTTTGCAAAAAACAGTCATATATTTTACCCACACTTGTCAACGCTTATTCTTTTTGAATTGTTGCATAATTTTACTGTGCCATTTTGATTGAAGACGTTTATAATTTGTTTTAGCACAAAATGCCGAGTGAAACCTTCTCATGCTGTATTTTGCCGAGTTGCATTTGGATAGATATTAATTTAGTATGCATATAATATAGCATAATTAAGTGTGATATATAATTAGGAATATACTTCAGTGATTATAGTAGCATTTTTCTCTTTACGGAAAGTGTGAATGGTGTAGGAGATG
>FLRD01000036.1:0-87826 GCA_900088485.1 Plasmodium ovale wallikeri | reverse complement strand
AAATGAATGGTGTAACTGCGATAAATTCGTTTATGCTAACTTTTCAAACATGGAGAGAAATATATTCTAAATTGGCGAAAATATATATACGCTTTTTTAACCACTTTTGCACAGAATCGGTGTTCTTATTCGGACACATATTAATTATATATGTTTGTAAAATTAAAAAAAAATAAAAAAACCAGAACATTATGCACAAGTCAGATGATTTGAATAAAAAATATGCATGAGTCATATTTTATACAAATTCAGGCTTCTTTTATTAACTATTCCGTTTTTCACCAATTTTTTTTTTTGAAAACGATAATTTTTGTTCATTTTTGGCTAGCTCATATAGAAACATTTTCCTTTTTTTAAATAAAAAAGAAAAAAGCAAATATTTTTTTTTTTTTTTTGCAAAACAAAAATTTTGCATACTCCAGCTAGGAAGAAAAAAGCATGTTTTTTCTTTAATGAGAACCAAAGGTTCGAATCCCATATGTAGGAAGTGAAAAGTAAACAGAGCAACCATGGATATCTACGGTATATGAGAAGATAACGATGTACAACAACCTTATTTTGTCTTTCACAATAAATATTTAATTTGTGCATTTATTTGTCACTATAAATCATTTTTTGTACGCATAAGTTGGTAAAAACCACATTTTTGTTCCATGCATATATATATATTCGAACAACTTTGTTAATGTAATTTTTTTTTTTTTTTTTTTCCATGAACTGTTAATAATGAATATGTCACTTTATTAAGCGATGCTCTTTACATTAGTAACAGCTGTCAATTTGTAAATATAATAATTTCAACTTAAAAATCAACTTTTTTAGTGCTCCATTTTTGTGCAGTTGCATGCTGAAGTGAAAATAAACACTAATTTTAATCGAAAATCTCTTAGATTAATATTGAACATGCGTAGTGTGTCCTTGCAGAGATACCTTACTGTCTGGCATTTTCAGTAATGGAGCATATGGAAAAAAATGTATTCATACACATATCTATATATATGTGTCCACGTGTATATATGCATATTCACATAAACAAAAAAAAAAAAAAAAAGGAATAAGACTTCGCAGCCTATTCAATGTGTTGGGTAAAAGACTATGTTGATATCGAAAAATGCAATTTTTGTTTAAACTCCGTAAACTTGTATTATTGAAAGGGGAGAATAATAACTGCCGTTTTGTATATAAATGTATCATTAAAAACGAAAAAGGGTCGTGCTTTTTCCCTACAACTGTAGTAATACCTTTAAAACGAAGCCAATGAAATCAAGAAAAAAATAAAATAAATAAATAAAAAAGTTCTTCATTTTTATAACCCGAAATAGGAAAAATATTAATTTTTCACGTTTTTTTATAAGCCCAGTGTATAAAAAAAAAAAAAAAAAAAATTCTTTCAACTTGTTAAACTTATTTTATTCTCCCCCTGAACGCATGGTATTTCTTTGTTTAGTAATGTGTTCTCAGCGAAATTTATTTTAAAACAAGTTTCTGACGAAGATTTTTGTCCCCCTTTCTACAATTTGTTCCATGCGAGAGTGTAAGCTTACTTTGCAAAAATGCCGTGTGTGTGTATTGGAAAATCATGCTTTTTTTATGGCTAGTCGATTTAGGTTATTTCATTAACTGTTCAGCTTATGTTTCATTTTGCTAAAAGGTGATCAGGTTTTTTTTCTTTTTGCAACATTGAAAATGTTGAGTCGTTCGTACGTTGATGTCCATTCGGGGAAAGACACTACTTCCACATTCACTGCATAAGGAGAGAGAGAATAATGAGTTCCACTGGTTTTTAACAATCTTTCATTTTTATAGTTATATTATTCCTAAAAAGTGAGAATTTTTTCGGGAAATGGGAATGTAAAAATGTTATGAACAATTCAGAAAAACGGCAAATAAGCATATATGTTATTTTATTTTACAATCATGTAGATTTTGCTTATTTTTTATGCCCTTTTTTTGAAATAAAAGTGGCACCTACTACTTTCGTTAACGTTATGGGGTTGTATTTGACAGTTTATCCCGCCGGAGCACAGTGAACCACTTTGCAGGCTTCACAATATGGTCCGTTACATACATTACAATCAAAAAAAAAAAAAAAAAAAAAAAGAGAGCAGAACAAAATAAAGCAAAATACATTAAAGAAACAATATCTATAAAACAAAATACATCTTTGTGTACACTCTGCAAATACATGTTACGCAAAAAAAAAAAAAAAAAAAAAAGGGAGACAAATATTTAGATGATATTAATACGTTCTCGTGATATGCAAATTTGAGGGAAAAACTGTTTCGACTTTTTTTCCTTGCAACTTAGGATGCTCGCATGTACGCAACAACGATTACATATATGCACTTGCATGATCGTGTTTGCATTTTCCCAACGACATAGCATTAACAGAGGAGATCTATTTCTTCTCGCCTGCGGTTATATATGTAATTTTGTTAATTTTTTCATATTATGTAAAATCCTCATCAAGGATGGGTTGAAATAACGAGGATTTTTTTGTCTACATTTTGTTCTTATAACAAAGAATCAATTCAATCACAGGTTAATGCACTTTTAAGATACATGTTTGTACATGTGTCTGTTCCCTTGCTTCGTCTTGTATCTTTTCTAACACTTCTTCCTGTACCTGTGTGTATTTTCCCCCTCCCCATTCGCACAAACCAAATGGGAAAGATTAGAGGCATCGCTAGGAAGATATACAAATCGGTGGAAAAACACAAACTTGAACTTAGCGTTGATTACATCGAGTTAACATTTTATAAAAACATTTATGTTACGTTTGAGCTGGTCAGAAATTCGAGGGTAATAGTATCAACCGAACGGGTACTACTAACTGAAGGGAGAGCATACTTTAAAAACTCAATAGAAATAAATGTTACCTTATTTCATAAAAGAAATGAGAAAGAATTTGAAAATAAAAAGTATACTTTGATTTTTTATAGAATTATTCAAAATAAAAGATATGTCATAGGAAACAGCCAAATTGATATCAGCCAATTTGCACATACAAACATACTACATAACATATCATTGCCACTAGAACTGAATTCGTTAAATAGCGGAACTGTCCATTTACATGTGAGATGTCGCAGTTTGGAAGAGGGAATAAATGGAAGTAAAAACAGAAATAGATATAGCTCCGTCCCAGTGTTCCCCACTTCGTCGTTAAATTTTTCTACTGTAAATGATTTTCCCCACTCAAAAGATGAAACTAAGTTAAGAGGACCCCAGTTTGCTAGCACCCGTGAGAAATGCATCAATGGGGGTATAAAAGACTCCAAACGAGCAAAGGAGGAGTACACCTCCGTAGCCTCTCCAGATTTTGCTATCGGAGTGACAGGAGATAACGCAGAAAGAAGCATGAGTAAGGTTAAAATACATCGGCGATCCCTCAGTAGCGTCAACATAAATGAAGGTAGCATATATAACATATTCGAAAGAGAAAAAAACGCTGCTTTAGGTGAAAACAGAGAGAAACACCTGAATTCCTCTTACATGGAAGACAAAACTGTTTCCCACCTGAAGATATGTATTAACGATGCACTGCATAGACTGAAAGAGATGAATAACCCAAATGCCAATCAATGTGACTTGCACATGTTAGACCAAACCGGGGTACAAACTTCTCAAAAGAGCTACATTCGGGATAACGATAAAAGAGAGAAGAAGATTGATGTCACAATGGGGAAAACTGACTATAAGTGGAAAGACGAGAGAGATGAAGGAGACAGTACAATCAACACTTCAATCCACAAAGCTCCGCTTAATCATGATTTGCTTTCCTCTAAGTGGAAGGATGAAGAACCAAATTTGAACCTGCAGGCACGATCATTTATTGGGAATATGGAGAAGGCAATAGAAAATTCAGAAACTATTAAAAATATTAATCGTTACTTTTTGGAAAGGAGAAAAAGTGGCGATAAGGAGACCCAACCATTGAACTACACCGAAGTAGAAAGAACTCTACGGGATAGTAAAGAGAATCCCGATAGTTACATAATGAGTAGAAATAACTTATCGAAGGAGAAAGACACATTTGGGAAAATCATAGTACGTAACAATGAGTATTCACATTTGGGATGGGATAGAAACTTGGTAGGATGGCAACAATGCAAGATGCCTCTAGCAAAAGAAAAATTTCAAGTTTCACATGATAACGATGACAATGATGGTGAGCTCAGAAATATGGTCCTCATGATTGTACAGCGTTCTGTGCTGTTCTCTATGGAAAGGTATGAACATTTCGAACTGCTTCTAAGAGAGCTAAAAGATTTATTGCTTCTTCTTACTAGTAAAAAAACGCAAAGAGGAGGAAGCAACCTTTTGAATGGCAAAAAAACAAGATTGAAAAATACTTCGGACTTTTCCCACAATTTTGGGAAAACTTTCCAACAGCATGGGTATCAGTATTGGGATGATCTTTCACCGAAAGGGGGTAATTCGGACAGAACCATCGGACAGCACTGTTGCTACGGTGGCGGCTATGGTGGCAACTGCGGAGGAGGTTACGACGGTGACAACAGTGGGAACCTTGCCGCCTTCAAGGAGAAGATAGCCGACTACTGCCGGAAGGAATTAACCCCCAATATGGATATATATTCAGCAAAGTCACACTTCGAAATAGTGAGTAAGCGCATAAATATGTTGTTTTGTTATATAAGAGAAGAAATAGGAGATACTATAGATTTCTTAAAAAGTTTCTTAAATTATGAACAAATGAACAGACACAAACAAAGTATCGAAAATTTAAGTCAAGGAAAAATATATATTAACAATAGTCACTTAAGGAGAGAATGTTTTACCTTCCGTACAATTGATTCATCTAATTATAAGGAGGAGTTTATAACTGGTGAAAAGAAATTTAGTGGAGGGAGAAAATTCAAAATAGAGGACAGTATACATACCGATTCTCCATACAGAAGTAACAGACTTCATAATTCTTGTAATGAGTTACTAAAAAGCAGACCTATCACCACTTCTTATACATTGAAAGATTGTTCTGATGAAGAAAAAAATAACATGAACGTTTCTTCTACAGTCATAAAATTGACTGAAGATGTTCATAACATGCAACAAATGATTAAAAGGTTAACACATGTCTATGCAATTGATGAGGAGATAAATGAACGCACAAACATGAACCGTTTTGACGACACACCTATTACCCATGGTGATAACGCACCTTACATTCGCAGGAGTAAGCACGATGATGTCGTAAAAAAACAAAGGCTACCACGTGCGGGGGAATACCTCTCCCCGTGGGAAAATGTCCTCCCTCACAGGGCAGTGCACAACGCGGACAAAAGGATGCGGAGCCAAATATTCACAACACGCGGTGGTAGCGGTGGTAGCGGTGGTAGCGGTGGTAGCGGCGGTAGCGGCGGTAGCGGCGGTGGCGGCAATACGGGCGGTTATGACAATAGCCGTAATCGTGCCTGCGGGGAGCAATATGACGAAAAAATTGCGGAACTTGAGAGCGAATTGCTGAACACCAAGTTGCAGCTGGCGCAGAGCGAAACAAAGAGAGAGGAAGAAATTAACGAGATGAAAAAAAAAATCCTTTACTGAACCTCTCGGGAGAAGCCGGCATCACACTGGGTATAATGTATGAGCATACATGCGCACGCATACACACATATTTTTATGCACTTTGCATGTATATACATATGCGTGCACGCGTGGCCTTCTTCGGTTGAACCACATCACGGCTTAAAATTGTAACCGTGCTTCCACTTTCTGTGGGTGGCATATGGGAGAAGAAATTCAGAAACCCAAATTTGGGCCATCCCTACTCAGGTATATACGTTCATGCACCTGTACCTGTGTATATGCCTGTACCCATACCTGCGTGGGCAAGCAATGCGCACAATTTTAACTCGCGGTCGCAAATTAACAAAAGGTAAAAACGCAAACCTGCAATGTGTACAAAGACAAAAAAAGGAAAAAACATTCTGTAAACTCCCTAGGCAAACTGTGATAAAAAAAAAAAAAAAAAAAAAAATGGCGCAAAACAAAATAGCGTATCACAGTGCGTATAAAAAATGCGTACATGGACATAACTCATATACAAATGCGTGCGCGTGTGTATTTGGGAATGCTTCTGTACGCATATGTACATGTAAACTTTCGCGTGCGCATGTGCTAGCAGAGAATGTGTATACGATGGTGACCATTTATATATTTAAAATGAATACACACGTTATGAAGAAAAAGGAAAGCACGGTTGGATGCGCTATTTTCTTTTTCATCCACGCATGTAAGAACTCACCACGGCGTACTTTTATACAATTCACTCTAATATTGGTACAGGCACGTACATGCTTACAATATGTACCATCAGTACCGTGCGTACATTTATACGTATAGCTTTGCATTCTCATTTTTATTTGTACAGAAGTTATTCCCCCGTTTTTTTTTTTTTTTTTTTTTTTTTTTTTAATTTCATTTTATATATATCATTCAGATTCACGTAATTTTTTTGTTTAATAAGGTAAAAAATTTTAACGCGCACTTTTTGCAAAATTGCCATTGTTCCATTTCTTTTTCTTTTTTTTTTTTTTTTTTTTCGCTTTAATTTAAAATTCTGCACTTTTTTTCTATATAAATATATGTGGCCGAAAAATTGCATACGGAGTGCATTGTTCGGATGTACGAAAGTGCCGATTTACGCACGTATATACCTTTCTAATGTACATTTGTGTACATTTACATACGATTGTATACGACTACATACGATCGTATACGATTGTGTACATTTGCATACATTTGCATACATTCGTATACATTTGCATACATTCGCATACATTCGCATACATCCGCATACATTCGCATACATTCGCATACCTCTGTATAGCTTTGTATACCCTTGCATACGTATGTATATAGTTATGCGAATGCAGATACGAAGCACGCGAGAGTTCTCTTGCCAGCACAAGTGCGCGTACAATAAAAATTTACGCACGTTTACGATGCAATTAAATTTAGAGGAAAGAAATTAAATTAGTGAAGAGTGAATATGAAAAGATATGTTTTCAAATTGTGATAAAAAACAAAAAACAAAAAACATGTGCATAGCAATATCTATGAACACGGCATTAAGGGGAAAATCCCTGCATTGTGTCACGTTTTATGAAATTTCATGTCATTTCCACGTAAATCTTTTTCGAACTGCCAGTATACGTATAAACATATAAACACGCGAATGTTCAGAGGTACTCATGTACAACATAGGCGCTTTCATATAAATGTTAATGTCCCCAATTTTTTTGCTCAAAAATTAAGTTACTCAAATTTCCACATTTTCCCCCCTCCCACATCCCCCTTGTAAAATCACGTGCATCCGTGAGTACATATATTCTTACGAACAAAAGTACGTGAGAACATACGCACGTAGGAACGTACACATATAAGCACATACATACGCACATATACACGTCTGAGAAAATATGGAAACACCCAAGGATACATCAGAGAAAGCAGATACAGAGGCATCGAGTAAGGAACAACCAAGCACGGGGAAAAATGAGAAAAAAGGAGGAAATTCGAAAAAAAACAAAAAAAAGTCTTCTCAAAAAAAGTCAAAGAAAAAATTATCAATTTCGTCGAAAAATAGCCAAAAAAACCATGGAAAAGGATCTCAAAATAAGTCTAAAAAGAAATCAAATGCTTTGGCCATTTGCCCACCACCACCTCCTCCTCCTCCTCCACCACCACCAATGATAAAAGATAACCTAGACAGTTGGAACTTTAGGAAAAACTCCAACCCAAATATCAACCTGAATATTAACCCTAACCATATTGCTTTGAACCAACCAAGTTACCTACACAGTCTAAGCGTAAGTCACCCAATAAGCCCATATGGTCTAAGTCTTTCCAGACATATCTCAAATAATCCCAATTTACTTAATAATAATCAAAATATAAATATAAAAACAACAAATGTTAACTTAAGTTGTTTATCAAATTGTAATACGCAGATGGGTACCAACATGCAGTCAAGTTTATATTATACGAACAATTCCAAAAAAAATTATAAAATTAATAGTATGATCGAATCAGATAGTTATTTAACGACACCAACTTTAAGACCTGCACCACAACATCAGAATAACAATTCTATGAGTCTAAATATGGAGAAAAAGAATATGCTTATTGCTAACAGTTATATGCATCAAAGCAACAATGACTATTCATACATGGTAGACATGCACCAAAATCAAAATAGTAACAGTAAAAAGTTGTCCTTCTCTCCGAATATAAAATCCAGTTATTCGAGCATGTCTCTCCCTACGAGTTCCAACTATTACATGTTGAAACCTGCGTGCGATATAGGTACTACCAAATGCACAAACGCGGGACATATATGCTTTTGTTGTGTAGTACCAAATACGTGCACATTTTGCACCTATAATTTTTTTGGGGCTAAACCAGTTAGCCTTTCTGCAGCACGTGTAGCACACGCACATACATGTTTTGCTTACCCTCCTTTTTTTATAGCCATGTCAAAACCTTCGCAAAATCAACTACGTCCAAATGAATTTAACGAAGATAAAATCATTTTTGCAAATTATCAAAACAGTGCTGAGGAGAATAACATGCCGAAGTATTATCCATCAAGAAGTTTTGCAAACGAACCTAGTAATACCATTTGTTTACACACATTTGTGAATGTTTTAATCGTTTTCGTTTTCCTGTTCAAATATTGTTTTTTCTAGCAAAGTGATTAAAGTGTTTTTTTTTTTTTTTTTTTTTCTAGCGAAGTGATTAAAATGTTTTTTTTTTTTTTTTTTTTCTAGCGAAGTGATTACAACATTGCTCATTTTTTCCTTTTTTTTCGTAGATATAAATATGTGGGGTAACAGCATGAATTCAGCAATGCCAAACAGTATGTACGATACGAATGCGATTAATATGAAATACCCAATATGTAAGAATTTTTTTTTGTTTTTGTAAAATGAGCATATTGTGTAGATATGTATATCGTAGGTCGAATATAATTTCGGGATATACACACGCATAAGGAGTATTAAGTGATACACTTTTTTTGTTTCCTTTCCTTTTATTTTTAAGATGAACATAATGTTGACAAGATGAAGTATAAAGAGAAATTTATGAGAATGGACAAGAAGCCGCATAACATAATCGTTACAAATGTTAGTCCTTTTCTTTTTTCATTTTTTTTTTTTTTTTCATACTGCGTTTAAACGGTTTCCGTGTCTCGTAATTTGTAGACAACACTTGGTGCATATACATGTGGCTTATGTACCCACATGCACACATATACACATTCGCGAAAACACATTCTTGGCATTGTTATAGATACCGAAAAACCTAAGTTCAAGGGAAATATTGGAAACGTTCAAATCCATGGGGAATGTATTACGAGCAGACATCATGCTGACAAGCAAGGTATTTTTCCTTTTTATTTTTTTTCCCATGTAGGCGGTGCATGTTTCGTTTGTATGTGTGGATGTATGCTTGTAAACACATGTGCATTTGCATGTTCATGAGACTACTTTTATTTATTTATTTTTTTTTTTTTTTGTACAGGGCGAGCACTCGGGTTGCGCATACGTAACGTTTCCTGACATGGAATCTGCGGCATTAGCAGCTAGTAACAAATATATAGCAACGCTCTACATATAAGCTCACGAAATGAGTGGACACTGATTACACCGCTTTTACGTGATAGGAGCTTGTGATTATATATGCATGTGCGTAATTAAAAATGTATGCAATCTTTTTTTTTTTTTTTTTTTTTTTAAGGTCGGTACGATGGTGGAACTTTGAACAACCACAAAATAAAGGTGTTTGTAGAATAAGACGTAATTTTAAAAAATTTTATTTGAGTCATACATGTATATATATGTATGTATGCATGTGTGTATGTATGTACATGTATGCATGCATGCATGTGTGTATGTATGTACATGTATGTATGTATGCATGTATGTATATATGTGCATATGCATGAGTGTGTGTGAGTGTGCACCTGTACTTGCGTGTCTGAGTATGTACCTGCATGCAGTGTACACTTGTGTAGTTAGTAAAAACGTTGAACAGCTGTTATTTTTCCTGTGGCAGTTTAGAAAAACGGTGCTACTCGTACTCGTCAGTTGAAACACTTATTAATTGCATTTTTGCTTACGGTATGTACATGAGCACATGCATATATAAAAATATCAATGGTGCTTGCGTTAACCGATAGTTTAATTGTATGTTTCGACGTGCATATGTAATCGCCTTGATGTGCTTGAATATGACCAAATTGACAACTTTGTGATGTTATTATTTGTATAATTCTTCCTTTTACATGCGTTTCTTACATATTGTACATGCATGTAAATGTGAAAATACACACACGTATACACACATACGTACGCATATATGCATATCTTCTTTTTTTTTTTTTTTTTTTTTTTTTTTTTTTTTTTTTTTTTTTTTTTTTGTATCCCAAAAAAAATAAAATTAAGAAACTGTATTTTTTCTCCTTATTACGTATATCCATTGTATGTATCTTTGAAGATGTTTTTAATTTTATTAGACGGCAGTTAATATAATACTTTTTTTTTTTTTTTTTTTTTTTTTTTTTTCTCACATTTCCCCATTTTTCGCAGTTCTACAAATTTTACATCATTTGATGCTTTTTAATTTTTTTTCCATTTTTGTATTTTTCTACATGAAGAAATTGGTGTGAAACATATCATATACGTATGACCAATTCTGAGTGTAGATTTGTACATGTTCATACAACATTCATGGACGCGTATTTATGTACACACGCACATATATATATATATATATGAAAAGGTATACATACATGTATATGCAAACATACATCTCTATGCAGTTACACCTATGTGTTTACGTACATATGTGCGCAAATACACATGTATGGAAAAATGGGAATGTATACATATGTATAAATACGCGTAAATGCGTGAATGTCTCTATGCCTGTGTACGTGCGTGTATGTGTGTGTATGTTTTTTTTTTTTTTTTTTTTTTTTTTTTTTTTTTTTTTGAACTGCTAAATAATCGTGCTCGTGTACATATAGTGGTATAGCCAACCCAGCGAACAAACTAATTTATATCTATATTAAGCTAATTCATTTTACATAAACATTTTAATAACATGTAAGGATTTGTATATATACAGATGTGTATGTACGCATGTGTGTGTACAATGTACATTTTCTTACGAATCATCCCTTCTCTATTTTAAAAACAACAGCTCAAAAATTGTTTACTTTTTATTTCGCCAATTCCCTTGAATTTGTTATATTTCTAAAATTTCTCTTTTCCCTTTTTTTTTTTTTTTTTCTACCAAAAAAATTGTGCATTTATTTTACATGCACATTTATAAGGGAGTAAGAGGACTGTCACACGTACTTTTAAAAAGTTCTACCACCAATTGTCAAACGTGTACAAGCGTGTAAGTACATAATCGTATGTACATATTGCTTGCATGCGTATATATGTGTGTATACATATTGTATGCATATAATTTAATGTAACGCCCCTCATGTAATTTGTAACGTATCGTAAAGTTAATTTTGACATGACGTAAAAAAGTGTGGATATTATGATGCATTGTAGAGTAATGCAAGAATGGAAAAAAAAAAAAAAAAAAAAAAAAAAAAAAAAGGAATTAATGACGAACGGAAATAAGAAGGAAAGCAAATTAATATGACAGAATTTTTTCTTATTTTAATTTATTTTTCCTATTTGTTTTTCTCAAAACGGTAGTTGTAGTACATATCCCCACATTTGTATATAAACATTTTTTAATTTATTTTTCATTACTTCCCACTCCCCCCCCCTTTTTTTTTTTTTTTTTTTTTTTTTTTTTTTTTTTTTTTTTGTTTGTCTGTTTGTTTCAATTTTAGAAAAAGCTTAACATATCAAGATGGTAACTTGTTTATTTAAAAATTTATAATAATTCATTTGTTCTACATAATATATGGCTTAAGTTTCCATGTCCTTTGGAATTTTTTAGTCTACACATTGGTATGATACCCATGTGAGGTTAAGGCCATAATACCTACTTTACCTCAACCCCCCCCCCCCCCTGGGCCATCTACGTGCGCAATGGGGTAAAGTGCCTTTATATGCACTTATATTCACAGACTTATGTATTCACCAAATTAACATACAAATATACATGAGCAGGGAAAAGGCTCCTGCGAATGTTCCATAAATTAACACACTGTGTTTCGCCTGTTTAGCTTTGAGCAAAAATAAACGTCGTTATGCTATTGTCACACTGTTCGAATGTACAAAGGGCGTAATGTATAACGTGCACCTGTGCATATATATGCTTTGCACATGTACTATGATTATATGGAAAACGACATGTTATGTAAACTTAGTAGCACTGTACTCTTACCGTTGGCTTACGTACTTTGGATTTATTTTTCAACAATTCATAGCCCGCGCTTGCTGTCGTAGAGGATGTTTAACAAATTTGAATGGGTTGTCATAAGTATATATATGTACTATGTTGTATTCACATGTGCTCTGTTTTGGTACTGACCACATACGTGACACATACATTTGATGGTTAACACCGATTTTTCATGACTGCTTTTCTTAATTTTTAGGATTTAATGGGTAAGTGGGTCATCAGCGGGTGAACGTCCATACGTATGTAAGTGCAAGTGCAAGTGCGCATATGCAAAAATGTACATCCATATATATGTATATATATCGATGTACACTTTTGCATTCATATGGGTAGCATGCCATTTTATGCAATAGGTGCTAAACAGAAACAGGTTGCGTACCGTTCTTATCCTTTTTCATTTTTGAAAAGTTGTTTTAAAAAAAAAAAAGGGGTTTTGTAAAAATTCGACAATTATTCCATATATATATTGCCAGGCAAAAAAAAAAAATATATGAATTTTGGGGTAAATTTTTAAAAAGAACTTGTGGTAACTCCTCCTTTTTAATTTTTCTGATTTAGTATAGTAAAACATCATAATGTTTAATTTTTAAAAAAAGGCACAAAATGCAAAAGGGGAAATGGGGAAGCGAGAAGGGTGGCCTTCATTAGTGAGATGGGAGGCTATAAAAAACAGTGCGACGAGGAAAATGCACGTAGAAAATGCAAGAGGAAAATGCACGAGCAAAATGCACGAGGAAAAGGGTTTATTTTTTTACTATCCCTCTTTACAAAAACGCGATGTGGTATTATACATCAAGCCGAGTACGTATGCTCATAAAATTCTTAAGTGCACAAATGCAAAATGTAGGTACGTGTATAAATGCAGCAACACCCTTGTAAGATCTTCGTATTTTTGTGCTAATCCTTCTAAATAAAAGCAAAAAAATTAAGGAACAAAACGGTCAATATTTAAAAGGGAAAAAAAATTATTTCAGGAGCAGTAATAACGTTCGTTCATATTTGTTTATACCCCATTTTACTAGATAGCACACTAGTATTTTTTTTTTTTTTTTTTTTTTTTTTTCGTATATATCTTACCCTCCCCCCACCTACACCCTTCCAAAATTCAACCCTAATATGGTTAATTATATTTTCGCTCCGACACAGGGTAGGGTAAAATTAATCCCAAGCACCCATTACGCATACCTATTTTGAGCGTACGTATATTGGGAGGAGGAGGAGGAGGATGACCTTTTCCATGGTACAACTTTATATGTGCCACATTTTTGTATATACATATAAACAAAATTTTGAAAGCTGCACTGCACGTAAATACAATACACGGCACGCGGTAATATTTGCCATTTTTATTTGCGAACTCTGGATGGAAAAAAAGAAATAAAAAGCTTATTTTATAATCACCCTTGCTACTATAAATAAAAAAAAAAAAAAAAATAAAAAATAAGAGGTACAATAAGGCGTACATTTTCGCGATACTTTTTTTTTTTTTTTTTTTTTTTTCCTTTTTGGTAAATTTGCATTTTGTTCATGCGTTGTACTTTTAGGAATATTTTATAATATTGAGAAAAAAAGAAAAAAAAAAAAAAAAAAAAAGTAAAAGATACAAATAAAAAGCAAAGTCACAAATTTGATATACGTTTTCACTGAACAAAGAAGTAGGAGAATATTTTTATATACAAACATAAAAAAAAAAAAAAAAAAATGGGAGCATATAAGTACATTCAAGAAATATGGAAAAAGAAACAATCGGATGTGATGCATTTTTTGCTGAGAGTAAGAACTTGGGAGTACAGGTAAAAATGAAAAAAAAAAAAAAAAATGTATATGTTAGTATAGAAGATATTCATAGGTATCCCTTTTGTTAGCACATCTCAAAGTTCTTTCTTCCCTACATGTATACATACACGGGTGTATAGTTCTGCATGGCTGGCTATATTATGTGTACATAGGGGGAATTACCCCTTTGGAGATCGCAATTGTGGCAAATACATATCCCTCCTCCTGTTTTTTTTTCCTTTTTCCTCCCCTACAGGCAACTACCAGTAGTTCACAGAGTGTCAAAGCCAAGCAGGCCAGATAAGGCAAAAAGGTTGGGATATAAGGCAATTCAAGGATTTGTAATTTACCGAGTGAGAGTAAGAAGAGGAGATAGAAAGAAAAGAGTAAGAAAAGGAATTGTTCATGGGAAACCAAAACATCAAGGTGTACATAAACAGAAATCTACTAGAAATTTAAAAAGTATTGCAGAAGGAAAAGTAGGAAAAAGTATCTGTGGTAATTTACGAGTATTGAATAGCTATTGGGTTGGACAAGATGCTGTGTATAAATATTACGAAGTTATTTTAGTTGATCCTATGCATAATGCTGTGCGTAATAGACCAAACATAAACTGGATATGCAACCCAGTTCATAAACATAGAGAACTAAGAGGACTTACCTCAGCAGGAAAGAAATACAGAGGTCTTCGTGTAAAGGGACATCTGTCCGCTAAAAGCAGACCTTCCATTAGAGCCAACTGGAGAAGAAGACAAATGATCAAATTGAGAAAGTGCAGATGAGGTAATCCGGAGTAGAGGTTCTGTATAAAAGTCAAGATGAGGCCGAATCGAAGATGACTAAAGGCGGGACTAACATGCACAAATCCGAACCGCGGAGCAGTAGTAGAAACGCAGAAGGAGAGAAAATTGCATCTCGAGAAAATGCAGAACAATGCAGCTTTATAGGTGGCGAAAAAACTCTGCCCGTTTAATTACACTTTTTTAAAAAATTTACTGATGAACATTGCGCAAATGGATGTAACGCAGGTGCAGTTATACTCTGTGTTTGCCACATGCCATTGCATATGCATGTGCATGCCCTGTTGTACATGTACCACATGCGCGTGTATGTCCCTTTTTGCCCTTATTGTGTATATGTTTTCCCACCAATATAGAAACTTTCCATTTCCAATTATGAAAAAATTTTTTTAAAATAATAAAATCGTAGCCATTGTGTGCAATGCCTTCCATTTCTGATAAAGGAAGTGCCATACGTCACGCAAAAGGGGAAGGGGGGAAGTACAAAAAGGAAAAAAAAAAAAAAGAAAAAAACCTTTAATCTTCTCAGTGTCGTAATAGCATTATTCAAATGATGATGCCTTTGCATCTCTTTGGATTTCCCAAAATTCTAGTTACCAAAAAAAAAAAAAAAAAAAAAAAAAGAGGAAGCAAAGGTAGGTGTTGCGACCTTGCCCCCCCCATGTTACAAAAAAAATTGCGTCTCATTGCAAGGAAAAAGGAGCAAAGGGACAAAAATGGGGCGAAAAATGGACAGAAAAGTGGCAGAAAATGGACAGAAAATTGGCAGAAAATGGACAGAAAATTGGCAGAAAATGGCAGAAAATGGACAGAAAATTGGCAGAAAATGGCAGAAAATGGACAGAAAATTGGCAGAAAAAGGCAGAAAAAGTGTTATCGTCGCAATGTTTGCTAAAAGTACAAAGCAATACATATGCAAAGTACGTGCAGAATGGGTAGGGGGAAACCTGTTGGAGGGTGGTGGTGGTAGCAATTTGCCCACTGTTCTTCCCCCCGCCCTCTCCCCTCACTCGCCGCAAAACTGCAGAAGGTACTGTAGAAGATGGGTGGAATTCCAAAAAATAGAATTGAACTTCTTACTTCGAATATTAAAAAAAAACAGAATCAATTTATCTAAATCGAAATGTACTTTTATTTTTTTATACTGAATTTTCTTTTTTTTCAAAAAATCGACCGATTTGTTTACGTACCACTGAAACCCCTTCTCCGAGTACAGAAAGAGGAAGTAGCACACGTCGCTCACTTCCTCGTACTGGCTTCCGTTCCGCATTTCCCCCTCTCTCTTCTGTTGCACATCACCGGGATGTGCTTCTCCTGGGCGTGTTTCTCTTGGATGCCCTGAATGCACCTCTTTCCCGTTAATCCTGCCCCTCCTGACCCTGAGCACAAGGACGATGTTTGTGTCCCTCCCCCCGACAGTGACTCTCCTTTTGCTTTCTCCTTTTGCTCCGTGCCTGCCCCCCAGAGAACTTCCCGGATAGGTATACACATCTGTCACAAAAACTGCATAATCGAAACTTCTATCGCGACTTAATATCTTTTGGAGAAAACCTTTCGAATACAACCTACAGTAATCTAGACACATTGGTAATGTGTACTCATATCTTAAGTATAACAAAAAAAACATTAATTCATAATCCTCTAGGTCATTATTCCTAAAATGAACATCCTTCTTTTCAAAATTTGTTGTACCGTCATTTCTTGTCCACATCTCTATTATTTCTCCAAACATATGTATTGAGTTGTGAAAATATTTGTGATAGGTCTTCGCATTTTTCCTTTCCCTTAAAATGGAAAAGATATCGTCAAGACGTTTGGTTTCTCCTTCCATACGGTCACTGACAGGTGCGTCTGTGGGACCATCCGAGCGAATATCTACATTGGATTCTCTTTTTTTCCCCTTACAGGTAACCATCCTTGTCATTTTCATATTTTTAAAAATGGGAATATTCTTCATTACAGTAAAAAATAAATTTCTAGCGTTATACTCAAAAAGGATATATATATATCCGTTACGTCGATTCCTTTTTACCATCTTTGTCTGATGCCATTCGTAACTTTCCTCTGAATATACTTTTCTGCCACGATTGCGAAACAAGCGCTCTTCGAATGGGTCATTGTACATATTTCCTCTCTCACCCTTATCGCTTATGAACTCCTTCCTCTGAACAGTTCTCTGTTTTATTTTTTTTCTTTTCAATTTGATGAGGAGGAAAACATCACAGGTGATATCCTCGATACCTACCACTTTGTAAATATTTTTGTCTTTTCTTTTTTCCCCAAATAAGAGATGTACACTATGGACATTGTCAGTGTCCATGCCTGTTTTTCGAACGTAAGTTAAGAATTCTTGCATATCATCAATTTTTATTTTTCTATTAAAAAAGGAATCTAATTTATGGAAAAATAAATCTGCTGGTTCGATGCTAATTCTTTGGGTATCATTAATAGTATCCCTCAAGGAATCACGTGTACAATATACACTCCTTACGTCAGTGCCATTGACAGGAATATCACTGAGCGTATGATTCTGCAAATGTTTCTCATAGTTTTTTATACTTGTAACCTGCTTACATTTCCAACATCTTATTTTTATGCTACCATAATCTATCCCTAAAAAACTATTTCGGACACTTTCCAACTTAAAATCTTTTATATTTTCTCGACACATGGGGCAGTAATCAAATTTTTTTAAAACTTTTTCTATGCATTCTTGACAAAATATATGAGCACATTTTGTTTTGACTGGTTTGAACAAAACTAACATACATATAGGACAACGAAAATTGTCATAATTTTTTTTTTTTTCTATTATGACTACAAATCGTTTTTCATCTTCTTTCTTATTTATAGGAAAGAATCTATTCATCAACATATCTACCTGCTTCTTTAAATTCCATCTAACATTTTGTATGTAACTCCCATCCATCTTGATATCGTTAATGGTATTCATTACGTCAAGCCCCGCTCGATGCACATTTGCCTGCACACGTTCGTACGTGCGCTCGACCATCTTTCCGGGGGTGTGCCTTTGTGTGGGAAAACCTTTGAAGGGGAGCACTCCTGAGAGGCAACTTCTACACGCCCGCTTCTACACACACTTTACACCCCACTTTTACGCGTTGCATGAATAGGTGCAACCTTCAGTTGTGTACCTCCCGAATGTGTAACACTATTTTAAAACCTTTTCAAACAGCATAAATGAAAAGCTACACACAGATAGTTGTACCGGGAAACACGTTACAAGGGGAAAATCCTACGAATAATAAAGCGACTACTAGTATATACCTATACGTGCGCATTTGAAAAAAAAAAAAAAAAAAAAAAAAGAGTGTATTGCTAGTATATACCTAATTGCATGCATATTTACTGGAGAGCTATTTTATATGCATATACACGGGCTCACAATGCGGAAAAATAAAATTTTATGCGTACCCTGAAAGGCGTGTTTTTTTTCTTTTTTTTCTTTTTTTTCTTTTTTTTCGTATATGTAAATAAGCTCGAAAAAAAAAAAAAAAAAAAAGGATGGTGTAAAAAAAAAAAAAAAAAACGCAGGGAAAAGGGAAAAAAGGAAAAAATGAGAACGAAGGAAAACTATTGCAGAAAAAAATGAAAGTGCAAAGGGGGCACCAAAATGCAAAGAAAAACAGAAACGGAAAGCAACTTTGTCACATAGCCGTTTCTCCGCTCAGCAATTTCTCGCTTATATGACTTGGCAATATTGCAGTTCGTTTTTTCTTCTCTGTTTTTGTTGCCCCCCTATCCCTACGTAGCGAAATGCCCTGAACTGCCTTGTGGAATTTTATCGATGCGATTACAAGGAAGAAGCGCGGGGAGGCAAAGGGGAGAACATCAAACGAGTATGTAAAATGCAACAGCACCGGCACCTGAACATGCTGCTACCACTGCTACTGCCCCTTCTCGCTCTGGGCAACCTACTTTCGTCGTGGTGGCACCTCGTTGAGAGCAAAAGGATCGTGACGCTGCACAAACGCGCGCACATAAGTGCAATCAAAAATGATGTGTATGTGGCAAAAAAGTATAATATACTGAGGAAGGTAAATTTTCTTTTTTCGAAAAAGGAAAATAATAAATATGAAATGAAAAATTTAGAGAATGTACCCTTGTTTGTAGTAACAAACCAGTTTGATGAGGCAATTCTCTCCTTTGATGTAGATTATGAACAAGAGGGAGAAAAAAATAAAAAACGGGAAAAAAAGGAAAACATTATTCTAAGAAGTGCACATAATAAGGACGATGTTGGGGAAAATAATAATAACGCACACAGTGATATAGTGTTGCAAAATGATAGTAATTTACTCTTTCCAAATATCGAAAACAATGAGATAGCGAGAAAACAAATTGATCTTGACAAAATACAAGAAAATAAATGTATTGGAATATTTTTTTTTGACATGAAAACAGCTGAAGCTTATAAAGATGATATTTTATACTTGTTTAACAAAAATTTAAAGGAAAAAAAAAATAATAAACTCTTCTTTGGGTCAAAAATAAAATTAACCAACTTGGAATATTTTCTAAAGATAAGAAATAAGTACAACACAAAAATAGATTTTGTGTTAATTCCTCATTACAACGAACTACAAAACGTTCTACAAAATAAAAAGGTCTTTTACGGCACACCCATATATTATATTAACAAGGTTAAATTACGCAAATCTTTTTTAAAGAAAAGCTTCTATGATTTGTTTTTTCGAAAAAATGGAAAAAGAGAAGGAACAGTGGAGTTATACCCTAACGTTTTCGTTACCTACTCCATTGAGGGGGAGAAGCAATCTAGGGGGAAACAGCAATCCGAAACAGGAACACCTACAGGGATGGCTGATGAGAATAATCCCATCCTAATTATACACCTTCAAACGAATGATAAAAAAAAATATGTACCAATTTTTTTTTCGTATGAACATGCATACAATTTTTACAGACTCTTTTTAAAACATTTTAAAGACAATTTTTTTGAGTACTGTCTTCCCAAACCGCACATAGTTTTGAACTCTCTTGAAAATTTATTAACTCTACTAAAATTATCAAATGAGAATAAAATTAGCCAATTTCATAACATTTTCTTCCTTCCTATGGATACTTCGCATGACATTTTTTCTCCAGACCAAACGAATATTTTCGTCTTCTACGCGAAGAAGCTTTTTCAGAGGGTCAATTATGACCTGTTCAGGTCCTTCCGCAAAAACCTAAACTACCTAATATCAGATTATGTGCACAGTGGAGGTGGGGGGGGGTGAGAATGTCAAGGTGGGAATTGCATAGCGGATGGGAAAAGTATGACCTATTGAAGAAATGCAAAACGGGAAAAAGGGATACCAAACGCTCCGTGCGCGCGCGAACGAGTGGACATTGCCATCAAGGTGCGTGCAGGAGATAGCTCATTTTCGCATAATGAACGGAACTTATTTTAATTTGGCATAGAGAAGGGAAATATA
The DNA here is from genome assembly GCA_900088485.1 of Plasmodium ovale wallikeri. NCBI lineage: Eukaryota > Apicomplexa > Aconoidasida > Haemosporida > Plasmodiidae > Plasmodium > Plasmodium ovale. The sequence goes on along the minus strand of FLRD01000036.1, from coordinate 67,386 downwards.
TGGCAAAATGTTTTCTTTTGCATATAGAATTAAGTGTGCAACAAACGGGGAAAATTCTGAACAATTCATAATTTTTTTTTTTTTTTTTTTTTTTTTTTTTTAAATTCAGCACATATTGTGACATATCCTGACTAGCCATTTTCAACAAACCAATGTTGCACTTTTTCGGAATTGTTTCAACCCTATGGTTATTTGCTCCATATTGAACTCCATTTTGAACTCCATTTTGAACTCCATTTTGAACTCCATTTTGTATGCTTCCGAGCAACCTTTTAATTTGATCCTTACCCATTTTTAACATGCCCATCTTTCCGCTTTTTAACGATAATCTCGCCATTTGGTGAGAAGTTACAACGTGCAGTTAGTACTTTTGCTGTGGTCTTTTCTATATTTGATAAATAATTTATTTTTAAAATATTTTCTTCTTGGCAAAGTTTGCGTTTTTCCTTCGAAGATAGTGAAAACGTAAGGCATCGCTTTAACCCACATGGGATAATATTCCCGTTTTTGCAAATTAAAACACAAGTTGGTGAAGAGGCAGGCAAAAACGCATTTTGCACAAGCGTTACGCGTTCTTCACAAGTGGCACGTGTTTTTCCAGTTTGTCACGAAGGGAAGGTACGGGGAAAATGTACAGGGGAAAGGTACAAGAGGAATGCACGAAGGGATATGCATATACATGCGTATATGTACATACCTCCATGCATACTTTCTTTTCTCCTTGCATGGTTACAAGGTGCAAGCGTAGCCATTGCGACAGCGCTCTCTTCTGAAGAGGAGAAATGAACATCCTTAGCTAGCCACATTTGGAAAGAGCAGCATGATGAAGATTGTTTTCTTTGGTGCACCAGGGGTAGGAAAGGGAACATTTGCAGAAATTTTAGCAAAGAGGGAACGATTAAAACATATAAATATAGGAAACATTCTGAGGAGTGAAATAAAAAAGGAAACAAGTCTAGGGAAAGAAGTGTGTAAAATCGTTAAGAGTGGAAATTTAGTGCCTGACAATATTATTATAGACATTGTTGAAGAAGAAATAAAGAAATGCTATGGCAGTAGTGGAAATCATTTTAACGGGTTTATATTAGATGGGTATCCACGAAATATTTTTCAAAGTCAGGAATTAGTAAAAATGACCAAAATAGATCTATTTATAAATATATTGTTACCTAAATACGTTTTGGTAAAAAAACTATTAGGAAGAAGAATTTGCTCCATTTGCAACCACAATTTTAATATTGCTGATATTAATGATGGGAATTTTTTTATGCCTCCCCTTTTACCTTCATCATCATGTAACATTTGTAAAGGGGACGCACCCTTAACGATGAGAAGTGATGACAACGAAGAAATTATTTTACACAGGCTAAACTCGTACGAATTAATCCACCTGCCTGTTCTTAACTTCTTCAAAAGGATGAACTACAACATGGTAGATTTTGAAATAAAGCGAGGCATCCGAGACTTTGACACCTTCCACACCCTTATACGGGGGTATTTCTCGTTGGACAACTCAGGTCATCCGTGAGACAGAATACAAAATAGCATGCATAACGGGGCGTTACATTAGCCCTTTTTTAAGTTGTTCTCGGTATAACACAAGTCCACAACCTTATACGAAAAAAAAAGAAAGAAAAACAAGTCAAAACATCGTGCGGCTTTACCACTACTAGTTATATGGAAGATGCATCGGTGTGCTGATACTACTCGTGTGTGTGCATGTGATACATTTCACACGGGTACAAATTTTATTATCTAATTTTTTTTTTCAAAGTTTAGGTAGGGTAAGAATTACGTAAAAAAAAAAAAAAAAAAAAAAAAAAAATTAAAGGGAGGTAGGATGAAGGAGGCATAAATGATATGCTATACGGGGTTACTATGTAACGGTTGAAAAACAAATGGAGGGATGATAACTACATTAGAAGGGATTACTTGGGAGAATATGGACATGGGTCCCAAAACATGTGTTGTCCATTTCGCGTAACCATTACGTGGAGCTTCCCATGCCAAAGATCACGTATTCGTTTTTCTCTCCCTCTTTGCGTGAAAATTGGGCAATTTATTACCCCTGTTTTTTTGCCTATTGTATGCCATCATGTGCTGAACGTTGGGATATAAAGTAACGGTTGGCTTCAGAAGTGCAGGTTTATTATTTGCGGAATCGGCAGAATATACGTTATTACTTGTAAAGGTTCTTTGCCTAACATTTCTATCGTAATGGCCTCCACGGGTAGCGCTGTACAGGCCAGTATACACTCCGGAGTGCGAGCCGACATAGTGGCCTCCGTACAAGCCTGTGTGCATCCCATTATGTGAACCTGGGTTAGTGGTACCATAGGAACCATCGTTATATTTTCTTTTTTTTAGAATTAAATTTTTATCAACAAGATTATCAAGAACTTTTGGTCTGTCCTCATCAAAATATTTGTTTCGTTCATCTCTTTTCTGTACACCTGTTTTGCCTCTTCCATATTTTCTTTTTCCTATAACCCCAAGATCTTCATCTACCCTTATAATTCTTCCATCAAGCAAAGAATTGTTCAATAAATTAACTGCCTGTGTATACCCTTCTTTTTTTTTATACACAACGAAGCAAAATCCACATGGTGTTTTCTCTGTTCGGTGGAGTCCCATTATTACATCATCGACGTCACCTGCTTTGCACATGTGCTGTGGGGATGGGAAGTGAGGAAGTGTAAAGTGTTGAGTAGAACGAGAAGAAGCATGTGAATAAATGAATATGGGTAGGTATCAGGCGATATAGACGTGCAGATATACGGAAGTGCAGACGTGCAGACGTGCAGACGTGCAGACGTGCAGGCGTGCAGATATACGGAGGTGCAGACGTGCAGGCATATGCACACGCGCACGGGTTGCAGTGCCTATACGTATGGTTACCTCATAAATCTGCTGTTCCGTAGTGTAGATGGACAAATTTCCAATATAAACAGTTTTTGAAAGCTGAATTTTATCTAGCCAATCCTCATAGTCATTACACAAGGCCCGATCATAGTACTTCCTCTTTTTATAAACCTCTTCATACAAATGAGACATTCTTGCTTGGGATTGGTTGAATGCTGGTTGCACTTCTGTGCGCAGAGAGCTATGTGCACGTACGGTGGTTTTCCCATATGCGTGCAAATACGCATGCACGTGCGCAAGCGCGTTTAGAACTAACTGCGGTGCGATTGCAAAGGTGGAAAGGGCATCCACTTTTTTTGCGCACTCTCCCTTGTTCAGTCAGTTTTAAGAAGTCGCGTAATTGGAAAAAAAATGAAAAAATGACTCAAGGGAAAAACGCACTATTAAAAGCAAAAAGTGGTGAACAAACATACAAGCATGCATAAATAAGGATGTACGTAAGTTTGTACGCATATATATATATATATATATATATATATATATATATATACATATATATATGCATGTGCTAGTACGTGGGCTGGAGTGAAAAATGACGCAGCATGGAGGTGTTGCTTTCCAGCAAAACCGCTCTATATTAGCGCAAGTGGTAAAGTCGAATATGGCAAATGTCGGAAAAAAAGGAAATCATTCTTACATTTTTAATTCCGCTTCTTATATAAGTTATTGAGCATACGCACAAATTAAAGAAAAAAAAAAAAAAAAAAAAAGGTTTCCCTTATTTTGAAATGGAAACTTGCGTATAAAAATGCTTAATGTATGCATGCGCTATCATCAAGTAGGTGGCAAAAAATGAGATGTACCTTTTTGTAAAAATTGTTAATTTTCTAAGTTAAGAAAAAAGTAGGGAGAAAATTTGTTACGCAGAAGGCAATGCGCATATTTATATGGCTAGAAAAAAAAAAAAAAAAAAAAAAAAAAAGGACAGACAACCCTTTTGCGTTACTTTTTTGTTCCCCCCCCCCCCGCTTAACACTTGACACTTAACACTTAACACTTAACACTTAACACTTTGAATTACGAAAAGAGTAATTTTTTTTTTTTTTAGATTATACATTGTTAAGGCAAAGATAGGGAATAAAGTAGTAGTAAGAGTGCCAGTGCATAAATACCTACGTGCACGTTCATTTGAACCGGTTCATTATTTTTTAAGCGAATAAGGGAATGTTTTTTTCTGTAATTTTTATAGCTATAATTTTGTGTATATTCACAGCTCCATTTGAAGGGAACAACTTTAGCAACATTTTTAATACAATAACTGAGAAAAGTTTGCCCTGTGTAACTTTTTTTTTTTTTTTTTTTTTTTTTTTCATAAACTGAAACGATTTGAAGAAATACGAAGGGGAAAATAGAAAAGATATGAAAGGTGTTTCGATAAAGCAACTAGAAGCCATTGTTCTTTTGGACACAGATGGGAAAAGAATTGCTGTGAAATACTACAACGATAAGGTGCAGAGGAAAGAAGAAGATAAGGAGATTGGAGGTAACGCTAGTGGTAATATTGGAAGAGGTTGTGATGAGACATATAATGGCCTACGGGGGATAAGAGATCAAAAATTATTTGAGGCAGATATTACAGAGAAATCAAAGAAGTTAGGTTGTAGTTCAAGTGAAGTAGAAGTACTTCTATTAAATAAGTATATTGTATTATGTCTGTCAATTAATGATGTTAATATGTACATAGTAGGAGATGAAAATGACAATGAAATTATTTTATACGAATTAATGCAAACTGTTCAGGATTCATTAAATAACATTACAAATAATCAAATAGGAAAGAAACAACTAATTGACAAATTGGATTTAGTTTATCTTCTATTAGATGAAATTGCTGATTGTGGAATCATCATGGAGACAAATTCCAATGTTATCATCAGTAGGTTGTACATGCAAGAAGGGGAATTACATGAACATACTCCCCTTAATCAGGCTATCTCATCAGCCAAGGATAACATTATTAGAAGCCTTCTCAGTGGAACATAAAACAGGGAAATTTTTCCTTTCACCTGGTCATCCATTTTATTAGCAGAGCATATCTTACTCAGGGAAGAGCATATGGATGATTCCTTTACCAATATGCATCTTCACCTAGTACCAGTACCAGAAGAGGATGTGATGCTGTTTTCCATTCTGAGTAAACATGTTATGCGCCATGCGCTAATAAAAACAAGGCAAAAAAGAAAATAAAAAAAAAAAAAAAAAAAAAAATTACAACTACGTGGGTTGCCATGTTTACATTTTTTCTCATCCTTCGTACATTCCCCTCACAGTTTGCAAGAAACCTCTTTTTTAAATATGATAAACGTTAAAGGGGGGAAGGAATATGTGCAGAAATAACATCCATCTGCATGTGCACATATGAGTACATATAATGTGGAACAAATGTAAATCACAAAAAGAGTGTAAAAATGTGTATAGCCCTTTTTAGGGAGAACGCACATGTTATATGTGCATGTTTAAGTTGATTCTTGCCACTTCCCAAGTCAGTTCACTAACGTGGACTGCAGTTTTTACAAAATCTCGCAAACTTTGTTTTCCAATTGGAGTACAATCATTTGTTATGAAACTCGCCTGTATGCATGCACCGATTGTTGTATGTGCATTAGTAGACTAAAAAATTCGGTGAGACCCGTATCCTCCCCTTGCTTATGTGTAGCTCTACACCTTCTTTTTCTTTTCACCTTCGGGATCGCCAGCTATCCGCCTGTGCTTCCTCAGCTTCTCTCCATTTCCGGATGTGTCATCCGCGCTTCCTCTCTTCTGCGACTCGTCGTCCTTTTCGTCATTCTGTCGTTCACCTCCTTTATCAATACCTTTTTTACTTTGCTCTTTAGCATTTTCTTTATTTTTAACCTTTCCCCTTTCCTTCTCCTTCTGCCTTTCCCTCTCCCTCTCCTTCTGTCTTTCTCTTTCTCTTTCCCCTTCTCTCTCTTTTTGCCTTTCCCGTTCTCTTTTTCTTTCCCTCTCCCTTTGTCGTTCCCTTTCCCTTTCTAGTTCTTTTTCCTTTTCCCTTTGTCTTTCTTTTTCCATTTCCCGTTCTGCTTCCCTTTTTCTGTCTCGCTCTCTTTCAACTTCTCTCCTCTTTTCTCTTTCTCTTTCCCTTTCCCTCTCTCTCTCTCTTCTTTTTTCCCTTTCTCTTTCCCTTTCTCTCTCTCTTTCTCTCTCTCTTTCTCTCTCTCTTTCTCTCTCTCTTTCCCTTACTCTCTCCCGTTGCTCTCTATCCCTTTCCCTGTCCAATTCTCTCTCTCTATAGCCTCTCATATACCACTCCGCTTCTCTGCTTCTCCCTTCTCTGCTTCTCCTCTCTCTGCTTCTCCCCTCTCTGCTTCTCCCCTCTCTGCTTCTCCCCTCTCTGCTTATCCCCTCTCTGCTTCTCCTCTCTCCGCTTCTCCCTTCTCGGCTGCGTCCATCCCCGCTTAAGTAACTTCTCTTTTCTCTGTAGCTTCCGCTATAGTAGACACTTCTATAGTTGTTGGAGTATCTCCCCTTATCGTATTCCTCCGCCATGCCCCTCCTCTCATCCCACCGTTCGTCCCTTCCCCTGTTAATGCAACTGCGACTACTTCTATCATTGGCATAATACGTGAGCTTAGAGTTGTATTTTTTTCCCCTATCCATGTATTTCCTTTCATACTGTTTGGAGATATATTCTCTCTTATCTTCATAGTAGGACACAGATTGTTTTCTATCATCCCTTACGTCGCAATTATAACTTGGCTTATTTAGTTTTCCATTTGCTCCATTTTTACTTACAACTTCTCGCTTATCACTAAATAGGTTTGACCCTCTTTTTGTAATTCCCTTATCCCAATGAGAATTATGTGATATGCTCTTCATATCCCTTTTCATATCTTCATATGTTTCTTCATTTTTAACACCTAGATTCCTTTTTCCATTTGTTTCCTTCATGTCTAGAATTTCCTTTTCGCGGGGTGGTAGCCCTGGTTTTTCTGTCCAGCTGTCACCTATATTTCGTGGGGTGAAGAAGAGGAATAAATGTGAGCGATTGTACAAATAGGTGGGACGTTATGAATGCGTGCGCGCAGTGGTATAAGGATTCGCCTTTACGGATGCGTACGCGTAGTTGTGCCTACCTGGTGGAGGGATAGGTGGAGCAAGTTTCCTTTCGGCATACTTGCCGAAGAAGGCCTTTCTATATGTACCAACATTGATATATCTAAAGTTTTCATGAATCTTTCTGTTGTTTACTTGTGGTGTGTCTCTTTTTTTGTAGCTCTTTGTCATGAAGCTATGTGCTGCTTTAATATTATTCCGTTGGTGTATTTTCTCTGGGATAGGATTTGTTTTGAACCAAGGATGATTAAGAGCCTCAGATGCAGTTATTCTATCGCATGGTTGCCATTTTAATAACTTCTTAATTAAATCTAATCCTAATTCACCTATACCTGGTATATTTCTAATGGATGCTTCTATTTCTGTCTTTTTATTCTGATTTACATTATTCATATTACTCGGATGAGCAGGATTAAATTTTAATACATTCCAATGTGGCAAATTCCTTAAATACTTCATTTCTTTTTCAGTTGGGAAACCTATCTTAGTTACAATCATTTTTAAGATGTCCGTTTCGTTGTCTGCAGAGAAGAGAGGATTACTTGTAATAAGTTCTGCTAACACACAACCACAACTCCACATATCAACTGCTGATGAATAATGTTCTGACCCAAGTAATAATTCTGGGGGTCTATACCATAATGTTATAACTCTATTTGTCATATTTGATGAATCTACATCTGAATGGAATCTAGCTAACCCAAAATCGGCTAATTTTAAAACCCCATTTTTGTCTATTAACAGATTTGCTATTTTTATATCCCTATGAATTATACTATTCATATGACAATAATCTAAAGCATGTAACAACTGCATAAATATGTTTTTTATCTCCCCTACTGTAAACAGATTACAATTTTTATATCTCTCTCTCTGTGCTCGCTTCTCTCGCAACAATTCGCTATACCCAGAGAGGTCAAAAGGCACATATTCGAATATCATCCAAATGGATGTCTTCGATCCCTGCATCGGTGTGGTGCGATTCCCAGCGACTTGCGCTGCGTACGCACCACTGCTGTTGCTCGCAGCGCTTCCATCGCTTCCATCGCTTCCACCGCTGTCATTGCCGTCGTCGCTGCTTTCGCTGCTTTCGTCGCTTCCGTCGCTTTCGCTACTTTCGTCACTTTCGTCGCTTCCGTCACTTCCGTCACTTCCGTCACTTTCGTCACTTCCATCACTTCCATCACTTCCGTCGCTTTCGGAGTTGCTTGACCATTCGATGGGGGATTCCCCAGATGCACGTGTGTGAGGAGCAGTGGGTAGAACCCTATCTAGTCGATCCAAAAGTAACTTCTGTCCCTTTCGACCGATACTTTTTTTATTCATATTAGCATCATCCCCCTGGGAAGGTAACCTAGTGTGTACGACCCCAATTAATTCCACAATGTTTTCATGTTTTAACGAGTTAAGAAGGGATATTTCCCTTATGTACGTTTTTGCCAATCCTTCTTTACTACCATTAAGTTTTAACTTTTTTAAGGCTACCCTTTTATTGTGTGTAACATCTTGAGCCATCCAAACATCTCCATATGCACCTTGTCCTACTTGATGAATCTTCACTAAATTTTTAACTTTGATTCGAGTTTCTCCCCTAATAGAGTTTACTACCAATTCATGTACATAACTATTTTCCTTTCCAACTTCTGTTGATCTCAAGTTTTTTAATTTCGCTTTTCTGTATATCTCTTTTTTCATTTTTGTAATAGCTCCATGGGGTCTTCGTGAGTATATACTTGTAGGAGATGTCGTTGAAGCATGAGAAGTTGGAGAGATGTAAGATTCTGCCGAAGTAGGCGACATTGGTAATACAGGTGATGTTGGAGATGAAGGAGATATGGGAACAATTTTCCGAGTTGTATTTTTACTAACACAGATTTTACTATCGTGGTTGCTTCTGACAAGATCTTCCGTATCGCTCAGCTGTTTTACCTTTAGGCAGTGTCCCACTGGCGGAGGAGGATGATGAAGAGGATGAAGAGGATGAAGAGGAAGATGAGGATGAAGAGGAAGAAGAGGAAGATGAGGAAGATCGCCTTCCCCTTGAGAATTCACCTGAGTGTCATTTAAATTGTCTGTGTTATTTATTTGGTTACTTTGTTGGCTTTCCTTTACCGCTCCTTCACTAGGTATACATGTTGATACATGTTCGTCTTTGTCCTTCTCGTGGCCCGTCTCCGGGTCTTTCTCCGGACCTATTTCGGGACCTTTCTCTTTGTCCTTTTCCTCGTTTTCGCATCCCTTTTCCTTCCCTTCATCATCCTGTATTTGTTTTCCTCCCATGTGAAAAATGTTACAAAATTGTATTTTCTTAACCCCCTCAATGTGTTCAATGTGTTCAATTTCTCTCTTAACTAATATCTGTAAAACATCATCTATAAATCCTTTATGTTTACATTTATACGAGTTCAGAAGATTATAAGTCAGGTATATTTTCCAAAATATGTTCACTTTTTCATTAATACGTACAAAATTAATCTGATCGTAATTACTTATGTTTATATTATTCCATAGTAACTTTTTTAAGTTTATATTTCCAGGTAGGGCACTCCACAAGATGTTTTTCCTCCCCCACTCATTCTTACGCTGGTCATTATGCCCATGTTTGTGTGCACGTTTGTGTGCATGTTTATGCCCATGTTTGTGTTCATGTTTGTGTTCATGTTTGTGTTTGGCATTACGCTGGTGCCTGCCGTTCCTGTTGGGCAAGACGCAATATTCGTGTCCTACCGCTTTGTTCTGTTCATTTTTTTTTTTTTTTTTTTTTTTTTCTTTTTTTTTTTTTTTTTTCCAATGTTATAAATTTTTTTTACAAAATTATCAAGATAATTAAGAAAATTTTTTTGATCATTAAATAAATTTATGTTGATATTTTTATGAATATTTATAACATCATCATCATTTAAATTATCTATAATTTTTTCTAAATAATTCCATATATTTTTTTTTATTTCTTCTTTTTTTATAAGTATGAAATTGTATATTAAATTTTTTTTTAAGTAAAATAATTTTGATAAAAATGTTGGACATTGTATATTTTTTAAAAATTCTTTTCTTATATTTACTTCTAATGTATTAATTTCTAAATAAGGATTTTCTCTTCCTGATATGTTATGCTTACCTGGTCCTCCTCTAAAAATATCCAAAAAATGTTTTTCATTCTTAATGTCATTAATAGAATTCATTTTGTTATTTCCTATCCTCATTAAAATATATAAAAAATAAATTTAAGTATAACATAAACTTTTACAATTGAATAATCAACATTCTTAATATTTATAAACCTACTTAAATTGGAAACAAAAAATAATATTCATCCCCCTTTTTTTTATTGATTCCCTGGTAAGGCAAGGTTTTGTACACCCCTCTCCCCCGCTTTTTTTTTTTTTTTTTTCTTTTTCTTTTTCTTTTTTTTTTTTTTTTCTTACATGTTACGTAAATTGTACATTGTACATAAATTCATACTGTTAATTTACATACAACTGAATTTTTGTGAAGATAACAAGGATTGATAAATGAACGCATATATGGGGATACATGTCAAGGTTTATTATTCCCTCCCTTTTTTTCAATAGCGCAAAAAAAAAAAATAAAAAAATGAAAACTTTTTGATAATGTAAAGTAACGCAATGATATCCTATACTTTTTTTTTTTTTTTACCATTTTATATTTTAAAAAATTGTGTCGACAATCCTTCACGTTGGGTTTCTGCTAAACGCGGAGTTTCCCCATTTTCGTGGTGTGCTTGCGATGTTACCTCGTTACACCTGCCATTTTACCGCGTTGCATATCCCGTGTTACCGCGTTGCATATCCCCTGTTACCGCGTTGCTTATCCCGTGTTACCGCGTTGCATATCCCGTGTTACCGCGTTGCTTATCCCGTGTTACCGCGTTGCATATCCCCTGTTACCGCGTTGCTTATCCCGTGTTACCGCGTTGCATATCCCGTGTTGTCGCGTCGATATTCCTACTCCCTTTTACTTCCCTTAACGAAAAACTCTGTGGTGAGCACGCATGTAGAAGGCTACGCCAATCATAAGCTCAAAAACAAAATGGTAATAGCGCATCGGAATAGCGAAAAGCCGTTCTGGAAACCCTAGAAGTCGACTTTTCCCTTTTTTTTTTTTTTCTCGACACCGAGGGGGGGGAGGCAAGGGGAAATTTTTTTTAGGAAAGCTTTATTGATGTGGAAAAAAAAAAAAAAAAAAAAAAAAAAGGTACGATGGAGTTATATATCGTAATTTAAGTACATGCGAAACATTGAAAGTATAATACTCAAAAGGGGTATATAATCTACCTCTTTAAGTAGCAACAAAATATTGCATTTAAAATATCCTGGAAATGAGGTAAGTTATCGTTGTGCGTTTATGTACACAAAGGTGAGCATCATGATGGTGATACCTACCGAAACGGGTCTCTCACGTAGAAGGGAAGAGGTTTTGTATATGTCCATGTATTTTTTCTTACATGCTTGCGTGGATTACATTGACCGTATATAAAATTTTCATAACATATGTGCATGTCCCAATGGAAGTGGGAATACCTTATGTTGAAAATACGCATTGTTTGAAGCTTCTTTATCTTTTTCTTACAATTCGATGAGACCTTTATAAAAAAAAATGGGGAAAAGAAGTTCTGTGGGTTCATCTTAAGAATGCATTTTAATTTACCTTTTCAGTAATACCTTACACGTGCCAGAAGTAAGACAATTATTTCACAAACATGGTGAAATGATAGAGTTAAAAGGGAAACAAATGCGTCACAATATTACAGGGATTGGTAGATACAGCGAAATGGGAACGTGACAAATGGCGCAGTTGTGGACAGCAGGAGGGGGTCGGAAGTTCTAGCACCCCATAATTGTTATAGACAGATCTGTGGTTGGTCCCGTCATTTTTATAGCTCTCGCATTTTGAATACCCTAAAATATTTCATTCTCCATCTTTTTCATTTTTGTCAATAGAAAAAAGTGTAAACTAAACGAAATGGAATATTATAATACTAATCCTTCTTTTTGTAAAGCTTTAAAAAAAGGAAGAAATAATTTCCATTTTCTCAAAAAAAAATGATAATTTTATCGTCTACGAGGTAATGAAATTTGTTTGTCTTAATCCATTATTCACCTTTCTAATTTTTTTTTTTTTTTTTTTTTTTTGGAGAGGGGAGTGGTCTAATGTGCATAAGGAGAAGGAAGAGCATATAATGTGTAGGAGCGTAATTAAGTTCGCGATTCTTTTCCATAATTTACAATTGTCGAAATAATTTTCTTTATCCTTCTTTTTCTTGATACTGTCTTAAAAGTATAGATGTATTAATCATTAAATGTAAAATGTGTATATAAATGTGGGTAATAAGGAAACACATATGTTATACATTGTAAATAGCCAAACAAGGAGAAGTGCGTATAAATATCCTCTGTGAAAAAGCCCCTTTTAATACTCTATGTTTTCATCTAATAAATCCTTCCTACTTTTCTCCTTCGTGAGTATATTAAAAATAGGTACTTACGTTTAACGAGTTGGTGAACACATGTTAGGGTTTTTATTTATTTACCATAGTTGAAGAAGTTTTTTTTTTTTTTTTTTTGTATTACTTGACAAGGCGTTTTTGTTTTTTTTGTTAACATGTATGTATATGTATGTGTATGTGTATGTATATGTGTATGTATATGTATTATTTATATGTATATGTATATGTATTATGTATAAGTATTATGCATATGTATGTATATGTATACATATACATTACACGGCAAGGTTTTTTTGTTTTTTTTTTTTTTTTTTTTATTGCGCAGTAAGGTTTTTTTTTTTTTTTTTCCCATTTTATTTACCTAAAAAAAGCACAGCTGTGGGTACAGGTACACCTACTGAAATTATTTCGGCTTGTATTGCCACTTCTGTATTGTTAGTAGGATCTGCATTTGTACAGAAAAAAAAAAAAAAAAGAAAATGAACGATTCAAAGGGGAATAACAACACAAATATGGACAACGAGAAGCAAAAGAAAAAACAAAAAAAAAGAGAGACCACCAATAAAATAACAAATTTTTTTAAAATAATAAAAAGCGATGTGAGAAGTGACGAATCTATTCATTATTCTGACTCTAAAAATGGTGATTACGCTGCTACAGTCAGCGGAGCACCAGCTACCGGTGAAACAACCGTTGCTTCCGCTTCCTCCATCAAGCAGTATGCCCATGTTAATATCAAAGAAACCACATTAAAAAAAAAAGATACAAATGCAGAGACTAGTGAATATACTTTTTTAACCAACCCGAATGGAGCAGAACAGGTAAAATTTGCACAACCCCCACTTGATAACATAAAGTCAAAGTCTTTTTTATTTGCAAACCCGGAGAGCACGGAAAACCATTTCTTTGTTGTAAACGCGGAGACGCACGCACAGAGATGCGAACCGCCGAATGTGAGTTATGCCCCGTCGAGGGGAGTGAAGAGAATTACCGCCCTTGGGTCCATTTTGAAAAAGCGCCACAAAGGGGTTATCGCAAGGGTGGGGGAAGCTGCACAAGTGACCGATGCTGACCGCATAAATGACGACATTGACGACTTGAAGAGAAACCCACATGCGGATGAAGTACCGAGTGCCTGTGAAAGAAAGGCGTGCGTCAGGGAGAAAACGAATATGAGACAGATTTTTAAAATTCCAGAGAAGAAAAGCAGTACGAAAAAACCGAGAAAGGTATCTTTAGTCAATCTTTTTGGAAACGATATTGAAATAAAAGTGAATGTAGATGAAGAAATGTGCTCAGAAAACGAAACAAGTAGTGAGAGCAGCTTCACCGGCCTCAGCAGGAGCAGTCGTGGAGAGAAGAACCAGAAAAACGGCGCGGTGTGGATACCCAAAGAACCAAGGGTTTCCTACAAGAGAAATTCCATTTCGGACGGCGAAAATTATAATCACAAAAGATGTTTAGTTTCCTTGACCGGTGAACATACAGGGAGAGGAAGTAGTTGTAGAGACGAAAGTACATGTGGAAAAAAAGGTAACAAAGGAAAGGAAACAAACGCGACCTCGTTAGAAAGAAAAGAAAGAGAAGAGGATATGAATATACCTGCATGTGATAAACATGCGAGTGATAATAAGCGAATGTTATATTCTGATAATGAGTTTGAACTGAAAAATGTTAGGAAGACCAGGTATCAAAATGCAAGAAACAGTTATTTAGGAGGTGGGACAACAATCGGAAATCGCAAAAAAAGTAAAAGTAATAATAACCGTAGGAGATCATGTTTAGATATTGTATTTTCCACAAATTTTGGAAAATTGGAAAAAGAGGAAGGAGAGAATCTGCCTCTCGGTACGACAGATACAGAAAAGGTCAAAGGGGAAAAAAAAAGAGACACGCAGTCCATCCATGCCATTGCCTCTACCGCAACCACTATGCATTCAAATGTTGCATGCGAAAAGACTGAAGGGGAAAGAAAAGAGGATGCATATGGTGCATATGGTGCTTATGGCGCGTATGACACGTGTGATGCGTATGATACGCATGATACGCATGGTACGCATGATACGCATGGTACGCATGATACGCATGATTCGCATGATTCGCATGATTCGCATGATTCGCATGTTGTATGTGACTCTGCAGGGGCGCACGGAAGTAACTTCGCAGTGAGCTACTACGACATACAGAAAAATGTGCAAGACAAACTTATTACAATTAAAAACAGTTTCAGACTGACAGATAACGTAAATGATATTTTAAATGAAAAAAGGAGAATAAAGGTTTTGAAAATCTTAAATAAATATTATTTTAAGAAAGAGTATAACAATTATGTAAATACGAAAGAGGATAGCTATCATAGAAGGAAGATGTTTTCTTCACACGATCTCTTGAGAGATTCCTGTAACCAACCGTTTACATTTTACATTGCAGGAAAATTTAATCTGTTCAGTACATTTCTATTAAACAAAATGTTAAGAGATTATGGGTATAACATTTCTACAAATTTACGAAGAGCGAACTCGTTAATTTTAGGGCATGATTTGAACCCAGATTTTGTCAGAAAAATAAAAAACTTTAATGGGTTCATTTTTAACGAAAGGAGTATTTTACTGCATCTAAAAATTAATTTTTATAAATACATCAATTTGTATGCACCTGTTAACAAAAATAATGGAAAGAAGTATAAATACCTAATGAACGAAATTAATATAAAAGGTGCTTCTACCATGTCTATATGTAGAAAAGTACACAAATTCTGTAAAGTGATCAGTGACACAATACGAACTTTGCGAACACGTACATCCATGCATGTTAGTGAAGGTAAAACCATTGATGATAAGTCACTCTTTTTTAACTTAAAAAAAAAATCAGACAATTTTTTTCTCTTTTTACATATTGCACGAGGGAAATTTGACTTTGATACAAATTCTGTTCTCCTTCACTGCAAGAAAAATTTTTCCCTATATCTCGACTTCCTCGAAGAGGTAACCCACGTCTTCGCATCTTGCTCCGTTAGGAAAGGTATCATCGTGTGCACTAGAGGGGGAGACACATACGCAGGGGAGACGAACACAGGGGAGACGAACACAGGGGAGACGAACTCAGGGGAGGCGAACTCAGGGGAGTCAAACTCAGGGGAGTCAAACTCAGGGGAGACTAACTCAGTGGAAACAGAAGGAGGAAGCGATTCTTCGTTGTGCCACCTGTCCCCCAGTGACGATTATGAGGTGGGAAAATTAAGAGATACATGCGCCGTGGGTGTAGCTGAGAAGCAAATCGAGAGAGACATGCATCGAAGCGAGAAGTTGAAAGAAGTAAACAGCTTGTGGAGTGTCTTCTTTCGACCAAACAGCCTATACGAAATAGCAGGACATAAAAATGAAATACTACGATTGTATAAAATTTTAAGGAAGAGATTCCCTGGGGTATCTAAAGATGGAAAAGGTGGGAATACAGAGTTACGTGATGGAGAAAATAAAGGGAGAAGACAGATGGAAAATACTAAGGGAGACAATATCAAAGAGAAAAAAAAGGTGAAGAGAAAGGAAGTAGGTACCCCGTTAAGCAAAATCATTTTTGTTGTTTATCCTCCCAATTGTGGAGTGAAAAGAGCAGTAGAACTCATATGCTATGCGTGTGATTTATGTCCCATTTATGAAAACAAAGTTCAGAAATATAAAAACATTAACTACTTTTTTAAATATACACATGGACTAAAAGCAATATCGATATACAACGCTAATAAGTTAGACAAATGTACCATGGTAGAATTAAGTACAAGAAATGATGTATGTATATGTCTCTATGAAGACAAAAATTACATAAAGAATTATTTCAACACTTTTCATTACCCCCTTTTAGATAATGTAAATCATACACTTGTCAATTTTTCTTACCCTACAAAAGATGCACTCTTTTACAGATGCCTTGCTGTATCGTCATGTCTTATAAAAAACGTGAAAAGAGAAACACTTAAAATGCTTTTTCAGATGTGTAGATTGAAAAATGGCTACTACTCCTTAGAGAGTGCGTACAGCAAACTGCACCTTATATCGTCCTACGTGCGTTACGCTACGGCAAAAAATTCGATGCAGGGAGGCCACTCCCCAATTGGCGGCGATTCCCAAGTTGGCAGCGATTACCAGGGAAAGATCAACCCAGAGGGATCTCCCAGGGAAGACGAACGGAACGACCCTTCCTTCCCTAACAACGTCATACAAGACTACATACGAAAGCATCTCTTAAACAAGTTTTTTATTAGTAACTATGAAGAAATGGAAGAGGCAATTTCGGCGAAGGGGGAACCCACGAACATCGATAAACGCACCAACTTGGGAAAGCTCAAGAAGCTGAACAGAGATTACTACTTCTACCGGGGATTCGACGAGGAAGAAATAGCAGACATTGTCCACGATGCTCATGACAGACTCTTTTTCATTAATAAGCACATTCGCTCGCACTTTCGAGCGGTTACCAGTAGTTCACCAATTAGTAGTGCGGGAGGGAGCAATTCACGAAGCAGAGATTCTCCCAGCAGGGAATCACTAAACAGTGCCTCTCTCAGCGAAGAGGGTTACCTTCACACAGACGAAGCGTCAATCTTGGAACGAGAGAACGTTTTTATGAAAGTGATGGAGTTGTTTCTGCTTTCTTCCATCCTTATAAAATCGGAAGACATGAATGTTTGTCTCCTTGCTGTGGACATGGCGGTGTACTGGGTTCATTTCCTCTACATGAGTCCCTTGTTCAGCGTAAAACGGAAGAAGGAAAAAAAAGAGAAAAAAAACATACACAAGAAAGGAAGTATCCGTGGCATCACTGACATCGCTGACATCGCTGGCAGCAGTGGCAGTAGTGGCAGTAGTGGCAGCAGTGATGACGAATTTGCAAACCAAGTACGGTTGAAAGATAACTTTAGGAGCAAAATGGACAAGTGCACAAAGGCACTTTCCGAGAAAGGGAGAAAGTACAGAAACCTTATGCTGCATTTCAGGTGCCCCTTTAACTTTTCCTCAGCCGGGCTAGTGTACGATGCCTTGCAAGGTGATAAGAACGCGGGCCTCACTAAGCGACGCTAAATGGGAAACATCTTCTTCACTGTACATTTACCAACTCTGAACCTTCCTAACCACTTACCCCCTCGCCTATACCTCCCTTCTTAAACACAAGTGTGGAGGTGTGCTCCATTTTGAAGCTCTTGAAAACGCGTCCGTTGGATGTGAAGACGACATTTTTTTTCCCCACCTTTTTCGGATGAAAGAAACTGGAATTGTACATGGAAGGGATATACCTCATTGGTTTATAAATGGTACTATACGCATTATAGAAATCAAACCTCTGCACAAACGATAAGTTAAATTCTTTTGGGAAGTGACAAGTTATATACTTATCGTTCATGCGTAGATGCAAATATCCTTGATCTCTCAGAAGGGTACTAGAGCTCTTAAATAGCTGGTAAATAAGTTTGTTCAACAGTAGATATTCAGCCTTTCGATAATATTTTACATATTCGTCTTTGTCACTTTTATTTCCTTTTTTGACATTACCCTGAAGTTTCCACTTCCCCCTAACAAATTCCTCCTCTGGAAGAACAAAGGGAAAATTAAAAATAACAACGTCAAAAATATTTTTTAAAAACTGTGTATCTACTGTCTCAACATTTACATTAGGTATATATATACCCCCATTTGCTTCTAACATTTTCAAGTATTTTGTAAAAACCTTCCCATAAATTTTTGCTAGTAATGTCTCATTTTCCATTGACGTTGCGACTACTTTGCAGAGAGGAAGATTCCTCTGTAGTAGAGCACTGAAAGACAAATTTCCTTCACCTATACATAAAATGTTTTTCTTATTTTCATAAATAACATCAGCTATCAGTAAATCTTTACAAGGTTTTTTCAGAACACAGTCATAAACATATTTCTCGTAACTACCTTCTGGGGGTTCTCCCCGCTGTACCAGTTTCTGTCGCAATCCATCATAATGCTCAATCACGTGCTCGTAGTTTTTGAGAAGTTCACTCTTGACATCGTTACTGTTCATTTGCATCCCGGTGGTACTCACGGGTGCAGCTACAAAGTCAGTAGCGTCTGTCTGTCCACCTACGTCGTACCCCCCCAAGAGAAAAAGTTTTTCAAAAATACCTGGCTCCTTTTTTATCTCACTTAATTTGTATCTCCCTGAATTAAAATTAGCTACCCGCTTTACAAAACATCTTTTAAGTTGCCATTTGTACAAAAGCACAGTTGTCATTATATTTTTCTCATCAATTTTTTAGATTGTTGCAGAGCAGAGATGTAATCATTCGTCCTCTATGGCACCGTAGTGTCTCTTCCCCGTGGGTGCCTTCAAGCAGTTGTCTCCGTGTGCCCATGCACACCTTTGCGTGCGTGTAGCTATGCGCGCGTAGCGGGCAACTATTCACGCGTAGTGGGAAACTACTCACGCGTAACGTGTAACTATGCCTGTTTAACCTTGCACCCTGTCTAGTCCCCACGAGTGCACACCAATCCAAAGGAATTGTCAATTCCCCAGCTCAGCAAAGGCAGAAATAATAACAAATTTTACATTTCCAAGGGGTGAAAAAGTTACAAAAGCAAAAAAAAAAAAAAAAAAAAAAAAAAAAGGATAGGGAGATAATGCAAAATGTGCCAACTTATCGTATGGAAACAAAATGGTTAACTCTTCTTTGAAAATTTTCTTTTGTGTTTTTTTTTTTTTTTTTTTTATTTTTTTTTTTTTGTATATCCCCTTTGAACTGAATTCTTGCATGCAGATAGTGCAGTATCTCGGAATTGCAATTTTTCGAAACAAAACTGTAGCAAAACTTGCTAAGCGAGCACTCAACGCACAGAGAGCATTTTTGGGCGTGTCGCTCCAATTGCTATTTTTCTCCACTGTGCCGACTAATCCCCCGCACCTCCTTCTCATTTGCAAAAAGTGCGAAGCACACATTGCAAAAGTATGCACCAGTAGCAACTAATGACAAAGCGAAAATGCGTTTTCGCAGAACTCGTGAATAAAACATACAGAGCGTTGCGCAAAAAGGACGAAAAAAGGGTGAATAAAATTCGCACTGACAGTTTGCACTTAAAGAGGGAATATATACTTATACATTCGTATATATATGCACATATATATGCATAATACATGAGTTATACGCATACGCATACGTATACGTACACGTGCGTACATATGCAATGTGCTTATATCCCCCCGACACGCACGCGTAGGGGAAAGGCACTCCGGTACCCCCATCTCCCAATTTAACCGGTGACATAGGAATTTTTTGAAAATAAGTTATTTTTAAGTGTACTATTGATTGTGTTACTACTTTGCAAAATTCATTCTCAAATCGTTATCCCTTAAATTGTAATTTTAAAAAAAAAAAAAAAAAAAAAAAAAAAAAAAAAAAATCAAATGAACTAAAAATACTATTTCAAATAAGAGAAGAAACATCCATTTGGCGTGTTAACAAATCTTTACTTATTTTTTAAGATACAACGATAACAAAAAGATGAGCGGAGAAGAGGAAATATCATCAAGTTCAAGTTCATGTTCACTGAGTTTAGAAAGTGACTCTTATAATGAGGAAGATTATGAAACAAATTTAACAAAATTGATAGAAAATAAAACATTAAATTGGATATTTGTTGGTGGAAAAGGAGGAGTAGGAAAAACAACAACTTCATGTTCAATTGCAATACAGCTAGCTAAAAAAAGAGAATCAGTTCTATTATTATCAACAGATCCAGCACATAATACAAGTGATGCATTTAATCAAAAATTTACTAATAAACCTACACTTATAAAACCATATACAAATTTATATTGTATGGAAATAGACACAACATATTCAGAAAATACAGCTTTTAAGTTAAATAAAACCGAATTTTTAGATAATATTATACCAGAATTATTACAGAGTTTTCCTGGTATAGATGAAGCATTATGTTTTGCTGAACTTATGCAATCCATTAAAAATATGGAATATTCAGTTATAGTTTTTGATACTGCTCCAACTGGACATACTCTTAGACTTTTAGCTTTTCCAGAATTATTAAAAAAAGCGTTAGGATATATTATTAATCTGAGAGAAAAACTTAAAGGTACTTTAAATATGTTAAAAAATCTTACTAATAATGAAATGGAACTTGATGGATTATATGATAAAATTAATCATTTAAATGCTATGTCTATTAGTATACAAGCTAATTTTCAAAATCCATTAAAAACTACATTTGTATGTGTATGTATTCCTGAATTTTTAAGTGTATATGAAACGGAAAGATTAATACAAGAACTTACTAAAAAAAATATTTCATGCTATAATATTGTTGTTAATCAAGTTGTTTTTCCATTAGATTCTCAACATGTTGATTTAACAAACTGTGAAACAATGTTAAAACAAATAAATGATAAAAATATACAAAATGTATTTAATTCACTTATTTCAAAAACTAAAGAATTAGAAGATGTTTATATTTCTAGAAGAAAATTACAATCGAAATATCTTACACAAATTAAAAATCTATATGGAAATGATTTCCACATTGTTTGCATGCCTCAATTGAAAAGTGAAATACGTGGACTGGAAAATATATCATCCTTCTCAGAAATGCTTCTCCAATCGAAGGAAATTCCAATCTACAAGTGAGAGTGACCTCCTCCAGTATAAGAGAAGAGAGCATGCATAGAAAAGCTTCCCCTTTAACGGAAAGTACAAATTTTTATTTTCAAAAAGTTAAAGACCTTCGGCTTCCCCGTATTTGCGATCACTGTAGTTGTAGCGGTTGTCGCGGTTGTCGCGGTTGTAGCGGTTGTAGCGGTTGTAGCGTTTGTCGCAGTTGTGGCAATTGTTACAAATAACCTGCTTCACTGCCCCGCTTCACTGCCCCGCTTCACTGCCCCGCTTCACTGCCCCGCTTCACTGCCCCGCTTCACTGCCCCGCTTCACTGCGCCGCTTCACTGCCCGCGCCACGGCTCAACACTTCTGCACATTTTTTTACAACAAAATTTTGTAAGGTATCACAGCGTCTTAATGAGAGAAAGAAAACTAAGCCTTTTCAAAAAGCACGCCATAAGGCAGATAAAAAAGAAAAATAATAAAATAAGTTACACACACACACACGTATGGACGGCACATACGCATGTGTGCAGTGTCAATGAGTAGTTTTGTGCACCCATTCAGGGCGTAAAAACGGCGAAGGACATCGAACCGTTCAGGGTGCCTATGGTAATGATGTCTGTTCTAACAGCATCCTCTGCAACAATGATGACAAAAAGGTATCGGGAGGGGGGGGGTGTCTGGGGAATCTACTAGTCCGTGAGTCTCAGTAGGAGAACGTTTGAGGCTTCGGCCAGATCTTGCTCGGGACACTAAAAGGGAATAAATGAGTGAAGCGGGTGAAACGGAGCGGAGTAAAGTAGATAAAAAAAAAGAAGGAACTGGCGTAAAAGGGTACGATACACCTAAGCACACTTTCGCGCAGCTTCGAACAGGTACGCAGCGAGCATAACTCAGTTCACTTTGGCATCCATCACCAGATGCCATGTATCACCCCCTCCCCCATTTATTTCATCTTTTGATCATTGTTTTTTTTTCATGTATTTTTAACTCCGCATAATTCACGGAAAAGGGGAAAGTAACTAGCTTCTTGGCCATTGATCTTTTTTTTTTTTTTTTTTAACACAACAAACCCCCCTTTCACGTCTGGAAAGTGTGTATGTGTGTGTACGCACGTTTGTAAGTACACATACGCGTGAACACATGCACACAATTGGAAAGACTCTTTTTTTAATACCTGTTGAAGATTTTTTAAATTTTTAATTGCATTTGAGTTCTTTACTGCCTCCAAAAATTCAGGAACCTCATCCCCATCATTCTGCACAATGGAAAAAAAATAAAAAAAAGGGAAGGAGGAGGATAAATAAAATGACATTCTGATATCCTATAGCGTGTGTCATTAACACGTG
This sequence comes from Plasmodium ovale wallikeri, assembly GCA_900088485.1. Lineage (NCBI taxonomy): Eukaryota > Apicomplexa > Aconoidasida > Haemosporida > Plasmodiidae > Plasmodium > Plasmodium ovale. The sequence continues at coordinate 44,944 of FLRD01000036.1, read as the reverse complement.
AAAATACTCAGCTGTGAATATGCTCCTCTGAGGGGAAATGTGCCCATGTCACGCCGACGTAGCACCGTGTACATCTATTTGCTTATGTGCTCGTTTCATAACGAACCAAGATGAAATCCTCTAGATGATAAATTGCCTCTAATTGGGTATACAATGGCTGACTATCATTATAATTAGACGGCCTGAGAAACATCAATAGGGGGAAAAAAGAAAAATGAAACTTGGCAAATGGGCAACAACGGCAAGGAAAGCGGCGATTATTTCCACATTTTTCCCGCTTTATTTCTCTCGCTATACAGTTCTAGCAATTTGACAAGTTGGGTAATTCCTCCCAGTTTTAAGAATTCCTTTTTGTATTTTTTATCTGCAAAACGGATAGTTGTAAAAGGAGTTAAGCGGCAACATAAAACGTGGTTTCAAATTAGGTATGGATATAAACATGCACCATCTTGAGGCGGTTGTATGTGTACCCCTCCTCCCTATTGTTTTATGCCTGCTTACCTAGAACGAAAATGTTTCTACATGTCTGTGCACAGGCAGCCTTCATTCCGTCTATGGAAGATTTCATTCCGCTAATTAAATATGGCATAGCTCCATTATCAAACATGCTTATGCAATTTTTTACATCTGCAAAAGGTTGGAAAATAATACGTCGTAAGGAGTGAAACTCTTCATTATTTGATAATTGCGCAACATTGGGGTGGACAATTAAACGTGCAAAAATTACGTAGCTATAATTTTTTTTTTTTTTTCTTTTTCTCCTCTAACTGTCAACGGATAAAAATGATAACGCCACAACGGCAGCGTGAACCCTATCCAGTTCCTGTTTTGCGAAAAAGAAAAGTTGTTAATACACAGTTAAAGTGCTGCCATATTGCATTGATTTAAGGGTACAATGGCACAGTGTCGTGATGGCATACTTCTGCACCCACGCACTAGCACGATGTAGTTCTTACATGTGATTTTAGTAGATTTATAAAAACGGGTATTCCATCGGCTTCACGTATGGCATCTTTGTAATGTGGCTCATCTGGAAAGAAAAAAAAAAAATAAATAAATATATCAATTATTATGATAAACTTAAAGTTGAATCGGTTTTCCCCACCCTCCACATTTATGCGCCAAGTACGCGTTTACATGCGTAAACATATGCAACTAGTTAATGATAAACATAAAAGAAAAATTGGGTTATAGTCTTATGTAGTATTGTGTGCGCTTCTGTGGTTGTGTGTTTTTTTTCTCTTTTGTCGTTTCTTCCTACTTTCTTTACTAGCCAATATGGCCAACTGAGTTGCTGATAAGGCGCCAATCGTTTTGGGATCGGCGGCCCATGGATGCATTCTATCCTCTAGCTTTTCGATCTAATTTGGAAAAAAGGAAAAGTGTTCATGCGATGTGTGTTCCCATCTGATGAATGCACAATAAAAGCAACGCTGTGTAGATACGAACATGCGTACACAAACACATACATGTGCGTGTGGGTGTTCATATGTGCACATCCCTTTTCCCTTACCTCGCAGGCGGAGGAGCAGAGATTGACGAATTCCTGTACATCGTTTTCGTCATATGCCTTATCAAATCTTAGAATATCGTTACCTATATTGTTGGAAACATTTTTTTTTTTTTTACTTTTTGTAAATAATTTACAGTATATAACTTAAAATTGATTATCATGTGGAAACAAGCACGCACAAAATAATTCACAATGGATGTAAAACAAAATTTACTTGTAAAGGATAGCAGTTTTCTTATTGTCTTTGATCCTTCTATTCCAAACTCGTGTAGCTTATTTTTATAAAGTAGCTTAAAAAAAAAAAGGAAAAATATACATATGTAAATAAGCACTTTACGTTAGCAGATGTTCATAAAGCAGGTATTTTTCAGTACACTGTCAAATTTTGTACTTTCTGTTTCTACACATTTAACAAACGAAATCGTTTTTTTCCTTCTCATTTCGATCGTTCACATTCTTTTTCTTCTCATTTTTTTTATTTTCTTTTGTTTTCTCTTTTTCCTTTCATACGTCTCTTCCTGCACAACAATGATTTCCCATAATTTCTCTGGGTTCATTAAAAAACAAACTAATATTTTAGTTTAACCTAAAACATAATCACAACGGTGTTGCTACCTTACTGTGTATATGTTTTTTTTTTTTTTTTTTTTTTTTTTTTTTTAAGAATTAAAAATTAAATTAAAAAAAAAAAAAAAAAAAAAAAAAAAAAAAACTCGAATTAAAAAATTAATTATATTTAATTACAATTTTGTCAATATGTTAATTAACTGCGCTAGGTTGGGAGAACCAGGCTATGCAATTTTTCGTACGTATATATACATGAATAAAGGTATAAATATATGTAGATATTCGTATAAATGTGCGTATAGATGTTTCAACAAATGTATGTAAATATTGTGTACATATATGTATATGTATGGGTATAAATATATGTGTATACTATGTATAAATTCCTGTGTTTTTTTTTTTTTTTTTTTTGTTTCTTTTTCTTGCGGTTTAGCAGAGCTTATATTATAGATGCTTAAGCAACATCCCTTTCTGTTGCAGTTGCTAATTTTTTTTACACGTTCGCACTACCAAAAATAAACAAATTTTGTTAAGCGAATATCTAACTGTACATATGTTTTATAAATTTATTTTTGAATGAATAAAACAGCAATAAACAACTTTGCACACTTGTACAATTTTTTTTTCCCCCATACTTTTCATATTGCAAAAGTTATCTTTCACTTTTTCCTTCGTCATATCCGTCAAGTTTGCTTCCAATTTTGTCACAACTTTGTTTTCTTTCAGCTTTTCTTCTTGCAATCCTTCCCTGTAACCTGCATGGCCCGTGGGATTTTTACAAAGTAAGCGAGTGCCAAAATAAAAAATCAAGTTGTGCAAAAAATATAATTTCCCCTCGTTTGAAGAAGCGTGATTCGTTTGCACACTCATATGCTCTCAGTTAAGGGTAAAAATTTTGGAAGCATGTGAATGTAATGTCTGCGAGTAGGTTTTTTCTACGTTTTTTCTACGTTTTTTCTACGTTTTTTCTTACTTCAACGTATATATAAGTACATACGCATATTTTATACATGTAACTTATTTATGTTTATATTACAAGTGATAGAATAATCTTTTTTTTTTTTTTTAGTGTGCGCTGTATTGGTCACCAAAATTTTTTCCTTTTTGTTTTCCTTCTTCTTTTTCCTTTTTTCTTTTTGTAAAGTTATGAAGAAACATTTCATCGAATAATGTCATCTCGTCAAACAGCAGAATTTTTCTACAACTCGCATTGTGCTGTGCTAAAGTTCTCCTTCCCAGGGTTTTTCCATTTTTAATTATGTATGTGCTGTTTTTTGGGGTATTGCATGAAACGTGCTCATATATATTAATTCACACATATATTCACGTGTACATTGACGTAAATATTCAAGCGTATATGCACACATATATTAACAAATATATATTTTTTTTTATGGATAATCTGTTGTAATTTTTTTTTTTTTATAGCTAATATGGTTTAATTTTTTTTTTTTTTTTAATAGCTAGTATGGTGTAATTGTTTTCTTTTTTTTTAATAGCTATTATAGTGTAATTTTTTTCTTTTTTTTTTTATAGCTAATATGGTGTAATTTTTTTTTTTTTCAAACATATCGAATTAATGTTTACCTGAAGATAGTAGCGCCAATGTAATACCTCTGTTGTGCTTCGCCATTTAACACAACATTTTGTGTCCTCCCTGAATTAAATATTACTATCTCTTATCATATTAAAAGAGAAAGCATTGAAAAAATGGGAAAAATGAGTGAGTAGTGGAAACTTATTTTCCGAAACCACGACGTTACAAACTAAAATGGTAAGGCTTTCAAAACATCTTTAAAGCAACGTGATGTGTCGCATACGGTGTAGCGCAAATGAAGCAAGCTAAAATATGATATTGTCAGTCCTGTAATACAAAATAAGACAAAAATTAATAGTTGGAAATTTGCAAAAATGGAGAAAATAATGGTAATCAAGCTGTTACCCCTTCGTAGGAAAAACAAGCAAGCTATTGCCCGTTCGTGAAAGAAGTGTGTGCACATATATACACATACACATATATGTGTATATGCGTGCTAGCCATTTTTCAAAAAAATCAATAACACGTGTGCAAAAATACGCATACACCCTTTAGCAATTTGCCTTTTTCGTTAATGAAAATATTAAAAAAATAAAATATCCAATTAAATTTATTTTTAATTCGATATGCCTCCGCCCACCGATCTTTAACTTTCAACCATCAGCGAATCCTATTCTTAATGGTTAAGCCCATAGACTTTTTTTTTTTTTTTTCACTGCTGCCATTTTTTAACTTGCGTTCTTTTGACTTCGTCTTGTTGTGTTGCCATGTTTCCTACGCACACGCCAAGTGAAACATATGTGAAACGTGAAACAGCAAACGTGAAACAGCAAACGTGAAACAGCAAACGTGAAACAGCAAACGTGAAACAGCAAACGTGAAACAGCAAACGTGAAACAGCAAACGTGAAACAGCAAACGTGAAACATCAAACGTGAAACATCAAACGTGAAACAACAAACACGTGTGTTTAGCTCACGAAAAGAATAATAAGAAAATAAAAGGACCTAATTTAACACTCACCTTAAGTGGTACACTTTCCAAGAGCCTAATATGTGCACACATATTTGCAGTTGCATAAAAAACTGCTGTGCTTGTTTGAGCGGGTAACATCCAGGATCGGATTGAAGCCCATTCTTACGTTTCACTTTTGTCGCTTTTCCTTAGCGTTTTACATTTTTTAAATTACTTCTTAACCATGCGAACAATACTCTTCAACGGACCATACATTCCAGAAATTGACGCTGGCTATAACGTTCAGGCAAATGGAGTCAGCATTAACTTTCTGAAAAACCCATTTTGCTTTAGGGACAATATGACAGGTAATCCAAATTATAATTACAACAAAATAATGGTTGCACGTGCAAATCGGGAGAATATAAAACGACTGGATGATATTACAGCGAAGAGTTTGATTGAATTGCCTAAATACATATATGAGGATGAGATACATGCACGTGTTGAAGTACGGCATATGTACGCTCATACCCCAAAAGACGAGTGTGTTTATCAGGAGGAATTATCTGATATGGCAAGGAAGCCAAAAAGTGTGAAAAAATGTAAAAAAATTTAAAAAAATAGATATCTTAGTTTGAAAAGTGAATAATTGTTATTCCCAATTTGGAAAACAAACGAACGTTCAGGGGAGAAAAAAAATGACAAATAATCAGAACTAGCAGTGAGGAGCACATACACATTAATACTTAAAAAAGGGGGATGTTTCATAATAATTAAAATAGACATATGAACAGGGGAGAATGTTAAATGGACAACTGGATATGCACAAAATACGCAATAGGTACATGCCTGCTTTTATACGATAAAAAAAAAAAAATAAAAAAAAAATAAAAAAAAATAAAAAAAAATAAAATAATAATATAATAAATAAACAGTTATACACCCGAATGGCATATGGGACGTTTTTCCTTACAACATGAGAGTACTTTAGCTTTTGCGGAAAAACCTTACAAATATTATTGCTCATTAAAAGTGCATAAACAACGATTGGAAAATGACTACTTGTTCCATAGAGCAATTGGAAAAATAGGGAGAAAATTGGGATAAACTGTTACTATGATGAATTTTGCTCATGCTACACGTGTGCATATATGCGGGCGAATGTGCGAGCTTCTTTTTTTTTTTTTTTTTGCTCCCATTTTCGCACCCTTTTCGTTTCCGTCTCTCATCCATTTTGCTCCTTTTTTTACGCATTTCATACTTTTCTCTCACGGTACATGCTACGCTATACTTTTTACAAGATCCCTTCTCACATTATAACCCATTTTGTCACAACTTCCACAACCCTACTACGGGAAAAGAATTTTCTCAAACTGAACATTGCCACGTAACGCATATTTCCGTGCTCGAAAAAGAACGTGTGCAACCATAAAACGAAACAAAATGGAGATATGGTCACGTTGTGGGTACAGTGACGAATTGCCGTAGTGCTGCTGAACCGCTGAACCGCTGCACAGCCACGAGGACCTATGTGGGTCAAATGAATCATTACTCCATCATGTGTCGGCTCAAAAAATTACTCAGTTTGTACGTAACCTCGTTTATTTTTTCCCTCAGAGGGAGCAAGGAATCCCTGTTTTCTGTCGAAATGAAAAGAGCGTTTTCTTTTATGTCTTTGGGTAAATTTACCATATCAGAACTAATCAAGTCGGACTTCGTTACGACGTCGATCCACGGTCTAAATGGAAATAGACCCCTTAAATAATATCGAATTTCTATTTGCGATTCTAGAGAGGAAAATTTATGATCATTTTTTTTAATAGGATCAAAAACGTATATAACTCCTGAGGGTATATTTCTTAGCGATGAGAGAGACAATTTTTCCATAAGATTTCTTTTTTCTTCTTTTCGATTTATTAATCCTGGTAGATCCATTATTTGTGTTGTTATTATATCATCATTTTGATTTGTAAAGGAGTAATGACCTAAATTAAATTCCTTTGTGGTAAAATTGTAATCAGCAATTTTCGATTTAGAGTTAGTAATTGAATTGAGAATGCTACTCTTACCTACATTAGTACATCCTACAATGGATATGGCTGGTTTGGTTAAGTCTATATATTTTATTTTTCTAATTTTTTTAATATAAGAATTGTATAAATCTAGCCATTTTCTCCCTGACTGGAGAATGATATTTAGATCGACAATGGCTTCATTTAATTTTTTAAAAATTTCTCTACACGTTTTAAGATATTTTAATTGTCCTGCATATGTTTTTCCAGTTACTGTTATTAACTTTCTAACTTCTAAAATGTTATTTAGTACTTCACTTAAAGAGTTAGATACTTCTCCATCTTTGAACATATTTGTTATAGCATTTTCGTAAAGACTATACTGAAATGGGTGTAAATATTTTTTTAAATTTTTATGCATATTATATATATTATTTAAAGGTCTAGTTAAAATCTTTGTATATAAATCTATTTTAATACAACACTCTTTACATATTCTTTTTTTGGTATGTTTTTCTTTATTTATGTTATTATATATACTAGTTAATTCTAACTTAATTTTGTCTTTTTTCGTTCCTTTTTTTTTTTTTGTGTTTGAGAAATCGATATATGGTTCTGTATTTACACTCTTCTTATCTACATTTTTAATTAAATATAAATTCCCTTTTTCTATAAATTTAAGATATAACAAAGCATCTTTTATAACCTTCACATTGTCTCTAAATTTGGGCATTTTCTGAAAAATATTAGCAACATATTTCTTCACATGAACTTTTTTTTCTTTTTCTTTGAATATGCTACTATAATCGTATACATTTTCAAACAGAACTTTTTGTATCCTTTGTGGATCATCCTTAACGAGTAGATTGTTTTTCCTGTCATTAACAACATTGATATTTGTCTCTACATGTGGTTCCTTCTCCGATGGGAATTCTTTCTCTTCATTGCTTTTTTCCCCAAATGGGACCGCGGCGAAAAAGCCTCTTTGGTTTGAAGTCAAACTGTTCGTATCGCTACAGATTTCTTCATTTTCCTTTTCCTTTTCCTTTTTCTTTCGTGCCAGTCCTTCCTCGTCTAGGTTGAGATGCTTGTATATACGCGAGAATCCATAGAACTTGACACTTTCCACACCACTCCCTTGGGCACCCTGTCGGGTTTTGTCATCCTGTAGGCATTCATCATGTGAGCTCTTTTTTTCCTCCCAGACCATGCACAACGTGGTGTTGCATTTCCTAGTTGGGCGTTTTCCCCTTTTGGACTTACAACCTTTCAGTGTTGAGTTATTTTTTGTAAAAAATGGCTGGTTACAGGTGTACTGTTTTTTTTCGAGAAAAGCAAAAACTAAGCTGTAATAAACATTTGCGAGTATAATTGCTTCAAATACAAATTTCATCTTTTTTTTACGATTTTCGTTTTCGATTAGCCCTGTTTGCCGTTTTTTCTTCATTCAGCATCCCTGGAGACCTTCTCATTGCATGCTTCCACCTGAACTTTTCGCAGCAACGAGCTAGCGCTGGCATTCGCGAGTGACCATTCGTGCGCGAGTCTGTATTGTATGTATACATGTATGTACATGCGTAAGTATGTGTGAATACGCTTTACAATGGGGAGAAGTAACTTGATACAACAGCCTTCGAAAAGCGTTACTCTACCCCTTTGGATTACCCATTTCCCCCCCTTTTTTTTTTTTTTTTCTTTCTCCTCCCCCCCTTACTTTGTATGCCTTATCTCATATAAAACTAACGACTTTTACAATTTTGGAAAAATATATTTGGGCGATTTTATTCCCCAAATGCGTATTTTAACCGAGGGGACTCTTACATCTGGACGCTACCTCGTTAAAACTATGAGCATGTTTCTTTGTTGTTTTTGTTTTTTTTTTTTTTTTTTTTTTTTTTTTTTTTTTTTCCGAGTGCATTTCACATCAATCCCATAACACGTTGTAACTCCATAATTGCTCATATCTTTTACACCTTAAAAAAAACTTATACCTGTACATATGCTTACTCCAATGTAATACGCATTTCATTCAGTTTTTTACAAATTTGTCAATTTTTTTTTTTTTTTTTTTTTAAATGCATACGAGTGAAAACATGAACGGAGGTGTTGACTTTGTAGCTGCGTAAGCATTTTTTCCCTTTCCCCTTCCCTTTCCCTTTCCTTTTTTCCAACACACATTTGCAAATTAAAAAATATGACAGCAAAAAAAAAAAAAAAAAAATGGGGAACTGAATTTTCGGACAGCAAATTTAATCTCAATTTTTAAGGCAAAAGAACTTATACAAAATTGACGAAAAAAGAGGCAAAAAATACATGCCTGCATGGTATACACTTTGAAAGGTACATTGCCGCATATGGCTTTACAATACATTTCAGTTCTTCTGTTTTGGTGAACAACTTTCATAATCGTACATTTCCCTTATCCTCCCCCATCATTTTTTCTTCTCGTACATGCTGCTGTTAAAGCGTTAATAGATTGAGGAGGAGAATAAGAGAAAAATAGAGAAAACGAAAAAAAGAGCCAAGGGAAAAAAAAAAAAAAAAAAAGTTTTATGCGTGTGCAAAATAAAATGGGCAATACTGTCCCTTATAGCTGTTACGAAAGATGGGGAAAGAGGACGCCTGATGGGCCTCTCATAGATTACGATCCCCAGATGGTAAGCTCATAAAGGGACACATTTATGTGAGGGCTCACCGTAATCACCCTTTTTACTCATCATTTTCTCATGTGCATGAATAAGCTTGCGTGCAACAGTGCTGCAACTGCACGTGTTACACATTTTTTTTTTTTTTTTTTTTTTGTGAAAGCCGAATAACGGGCCCTTAGCAAACTTGCTAGAGAATTTTAACTATGAGTCAAACGAAGGGGCAGACAACTATAATGCGAAGGCAGATCCTGGAAATAACAGAGAGAATGACCTGACGAGCACACACATCAATACTAGCAGTGCTCACGTTAATACTGGAAATAACCACAGTGAAGGGAAAAATATGAACGTAGTTAGGAATGCAAGGCGGAGACCTACGTACTCACCTACTGCCAGAAAGGTACACGTGCAAACAGACGACGAAGAATATGGGGATGGTGATGATGACGAAGATGGAGAAGATGACGAAGAGGAAAAGATGTCCACTGATAATTCTGGTAAACACATTTCAGCGAAAGATTTAAAGGAGGAAAAAATAAAACAGTATAGAAAAACAATAACAAAGGTGGTAAAAATAAAAACAGCTATTTTTCACGAAACTGTTAAGGTAACATGTTCAAAAGATGGGAAAATGCTCGAGTGGTACAAAGGGAAAGCAGATGGAGATGGAAAGAAAAAACCCATAGGATCATTTGCATTAAATAAAATAACATCAATACGGACGAAGGTAGACAATTTAAAGTCCCTCGAAATAGCTGTAAGTAGTGTGAACATAAGCACATACCTATTTATTTTCAAAACAAGGGAGGAGCGGGAAAGTTGGCAAAACAGCCTGGAGTCCTTCAAAAAAATTATGAGCATGAAATAGGAGGTAGTGATGTACACCTTAACGCGGAGCACACCTTGAAGCGTCGCAACATGACGTACGACAAAATGGAAAATGCTCAATGTTGCTGGTCCTTAAGGAGTAGCCAATTCACCATGCCTGTAGTGATATATGATATGTAAATACAATACGATGCTGCACGCCTTGCAATTTCCTTCTCTTTTTTTTTTTTTTTTTTTTTTCCCCATATGTATCACTTTAAAAAAGAAGAGCAATGCTTATTTTTACGTCGTCTTTTTTACAGGGAAAACATTTACCCTTTTATTTTAATTTTTTTTTTTTTTTTTTTTTTTTTGTTCACAAAATTAACTCTAACTTCATTTTTTAGTTACCCCTCCCCCACACGCACTCATTTTCAATACTGATATATACGCGAGTGCGTATGTGCATATAGGTCCCGCCGTTTGCACTTATGGAGGAGACCCTAGCACATGCGGCCCTCCCCTGCGGTTTACGTTCGCCGCTTGGTCATCCCCCCTTTCCAGGCGTTTTAGTAGTCACAATAGGATCAATGAATAATGCACAATGGAGTAAACGCGAAAAAATGACGAAGTAACTATCTCGAAGTGCAGTGCTTACCCTTCCGCATACGGGAGGAATTTAAATTAAACTCATTCTTACAAATGGAGAAACACAAAAAGGTGAAAAAATAAAATAAAAAAAATAAAGATAGATAAATAAATAAATAAATAAATAAAAAAAAAAAAAAAGGATAAATAGAAATAAACAATAATTAGTAAAAAGAAATATGTGACGATAAATAAACGCGAGTTGCGCGCAATTCCGCGCATGGTAAGTGCCACGTAGTAATTTTTTTTTTTTTTTTTTTTTTGCACCATCCTTAAAGAAAAAAGGTATACACAAATCTTCTATATGATGTCTAATTTCGGCTTGTATGTAGAAAGGTGTATTTTTTTTTTTTTTTTTTTATAGAAAAGTGCATAGTGCGCTAAAAGTTTTTTTTTTTTTTTTTTTTTTTTTTTTTTTTTGGTATGGTACTAAATAGAAAACTAAAAAAGGAGAAAAAAAAGATTAGAAAATAAGTTAAAATTAAAAAAAAAATTGTATACATAAATGTATAATGTATAGCACGAAAGGTATAGCGTAAAATAAGTAGCGCGAAATGCACAGCGCGAAACTTAAATTGAGTAACGCATATAGCAAAATATAAGTAAAACCTAAAATAGAATTCTTAAAATATTTTACAAAACAGTTTTCTCTATTCATCTGATCCGCACAAAAGTATACATAAAGTAGATGAGTACACGTACTCTTATACGTATACGTACACATGTATTGTTTAAATTTACTAAAAGTATACAGGAAATAAGTTAGAAATAAACTCATCCTTTTTAAAAATAATATCTCTTTAAAAAAAAAAAAAATATAAATAAGAGGGGAGAAAATGACCACAAGCGATATAACATGCGAATCAAGTGATTTTGAGACACTCTTAAAATCTAAGGAATCTAAAGTAGAGGAAAATGAACAAATTATACCTGACAGTATACCCCAAAAAAATGACACTGATAATAATTATGAACACAAGGAAAAAAGGGAAAGAAATTCTTCATTGGAATCCTATGCACCAGGTTATGCTACATACTGCTTATGGAAGGGGGGAGAGAAGGAGGAAAAAGGGACTCATATAGAAAACGTTATGCGAAGTGGTCATATATGGAGAGGTTCACGTGAACTTTCTCACATTCGCGCGCCTTTTTCGTATATCTGACCACATAGATGAACTTCTACAAATTTCCCTGCACATCCTCATGTGTTATCATCCTAAATAGAAGCGCGAAACCGCTGTTCATACATTTAATAGATTTACGCAAGACGTAGATATTTACCTTTCTCTGTGCACATATCTCGTTTTTTCATTTTCCACCCCGATTTTGAATAACCATGCACATTTTGGCAAAAAAAAAAAAAAAAATGCATTCTTCTTTTGTATGTATGTCAGCATGCATTGGGTGCACGTATGTCTATACGTACATCTTCACGCATGTCTGCATTTGCACTTTTTAAAAATTTTGTAGAAAAGAAAAAGATATGTTGCTGTCGCGAAAGCATGTCCAAATGTTCCAGTAGAAACGAAAAGAGCAGCTCAGCTTCGAAGAGTAGCAAAGGAGATACTCTCAGCACGGGTAATGTACAAGCATGCTTGCATATTGGTGCAGTCACATAACCTCGCGCATTTATGCTGCGTCTGCCTGTAAATGTTTATATGCACGCAAAACGCATATGCATACGCATCTGTGCACATGCAGCCTCGACTGGAATCACTGAATTCGCCAACATGTCTCAAGACCCAAACGAGCCCTTCAAGTTTTTCATCGGCGGAATCCCACAACACATCTCAAACAGGGTAACGCGACGTGGTGTACCGTGGCGCGATCTTCGTTCTCATAATTTATTTCCCTCTTCACTAGTACCCACTCTATCCTCCCTTTTCTCGTGCATACAATACATGTGATTCTGTACCATTTATTTTTTTTTCTTTTTCTTACACTAAAAGTACATAACGGAATATTTCGAAAAATATGGACCTGTGGATAATGTAGTTATAGCTCAAGACCACGAAACGAAGAGAAATCGAGGATTTGCGTTTGTGACCATGTCTTCCCAAATAAACAGAGATAGGATCTTATCAGTACACAAAATGGAGAAAACATGACCAAACGAATGGGGCATAAATGGGCATATATCATAAAGATACACATGAATACGCACGATTTTCGCCAATATTGTCACTATACAGAAAATCGCATAACGCTGTAATTATGTTTTCCACTTTTTTGCATAGGACTTGCATGAACTGAACGGAAAGAGAGTAGATGTACGTGAGGAGCATAATACTACCCCCTCTGATATACAAAGAAAAATTTTTGTAGGTGGATTAAACTATTATTGGACTAAAGATACATTGGAAAGGCATAATTTTATAAAAAAAAAAAAAAAAAAAAAGGAACACGCTAATGAGAAGTTGATGCGCGTTATGCATAATCCTGTACTCGCGCATACATTGGCAAATGTGTTCACCGTTATGCACTCGCACATGTATTAACGTATGCATCCACATCTGTACTCGCGCATGTAAGTACACATTGCATGCACGTATGTATGCCCGTATGCATGTATGCACCTTTTAATTGCTTTTGTTTAGTTATTTTTCATCCTTCGGAGAAATAGATGTAGTTCAGATTGTGGTAGATTCTAGTGGCAGATCTCGATGTTTTGGGTTTGTTGTTTTTACGCATGAATCTTCAGTTGCAAAAGTTCTGAGGCACAAACGACACAAGATTTATGTAAGATTAAACAGGGAAAAAAGTGCATGCGCATGTGTATTAGCTCGGCAGTGCATGCACACACATGTACAAGCATATGTGCATAGGTTTGTATGTTGGAAAATCCTTTGATTGTGCTACAAAAGCCCCATTTGTGTTTCTTTCACCATCACCTTTTTCTCTTGAAACTTCCCTCTCTCCACCGCAGGACAAAATGGTCGAAGTCAGAAAAGCGGAGCCAAAGAAGCCGAAAATGGCGATGAAACGGAAAAATAAAAAAAGGTATGACCATAAAAAAAAATTTTCCTTTGTGTGTGCACAATTGATAAATACAAATATATATATGCACATATACGAATATGTACGCTGCTACACGCTATTCTGCGTATGCACATGCTTACACTCCTATTTTGTTCCCCCTTTTAGCTCCTCGAAGTATGCGCTTCCGCCCCCCTTTATACCTCCATTTCCATGCAACAAGGAGACCATGGCACAGTGGGCGAATTTTATGTATAGTGCATGTGGAATGCCATTCTTGTTCAACCAGAGGTTTCAGAATGTTCCTGACTTTTACCCCAATTACAATTGCTATCCGAACTCCCTAGAAAACATGAATCACCCGGACTATAACAAATAGTGCTACCCCAATTTTTAGGGCACCCCCATCGCCACGCGGAATTAAGCTGCCAATGCTACCTATAATGCGGCATCGATTCGTTGAGGTGCTAGCACCAGTTCGTTATGGCGCCGACGTTAGTTTAATGAGGCATCAGTGTCAATGTAATACCGCCTTAATGTCAATATAACGCTGTCTTAATGACAATATAACACCGTCTTAATGACAATACAATGTCCTCTTAATGTCAATATAACACCGCCTTAATGACAATACAATGCCGTCTTAATATCAAATTAACGCCGCAATAATGTCAATGTAATGCGGTCATAATGCCCATTTAATTCCGCCTTAATGTCAATATAATGCGACCTAGCATCTGTTTAATGCTATTTTAACGCCATTTTGAGTCTGTTTTATCGTACTCTTTGCACAGCTTACTCTTTTTGCACTTTGCATGTCTTGCACTTTGCACGTCATGCACCTTACATCTTTTTACATTTTCTTTGAGTTTTCCTTTTTTTTTACTAAAAAATTGCCGTCTTTAATGCATTGTTCCTGACCCGTTGTCCTTAACAACGAGCCGTAACATTTAATTGAAAGAGAAAAAGAAAAAAATATGCTATAACGATATTTTTATTAAAAAGAGAAAGAAGAGACAGAAAGCAAACAGAGAAAAATTGCGAAAAAGGGGGAACACGCCCGTTGCGAGGAACTCGAAGTGGGCACCTGTGCAAAATCTTAGGCAAACGTGAAAATACCCTATGTGTACATTTAAAATACAAGTTACACGTTTTATATATGTATTTTTCAAAATAAGATATGTAAAAAGAGAGAAAATTCATTTAACACAAAAAAAGGATTTTATGTTCTTTTTATTTTTGTTAGGGTTTATTGAAACTTCGTTCTCTAGACATAAATCATCTTTCCCTTTGTACTCTTTGGAAAATATATTTTTTTTTTCGTCTTTATCACAGGAAAGATCATTTTTTCTCTTACTGTACTTTTTTTTAAAATTTAAAAAATTAAAAAAAAAATGCATACTTTTTTTTTTATCACTTTGATTTTCATCCGTTGTGCACTCTACCAGTGTTGGGTTGTTGACGCTGCTTAAAAGGTTCTGCACAGTGGCATGCGAATTCTCACAGGTATTTTTATTTCTGAAAGATGAACTATTTTTTGGAGTTCTCACGTTTCCATTTGCATTGTTATGCCTATCGTGTGCGCTCTTGTTCCTGCCACTATCGCCTTTGTCGTCGCTGACGCTACTGCCGTTATCATGACTGTGCCTTTTCGCAGGAATCGAAGAACTACTTAATTTACTCATTAATGAATTGTCCTTTCTATTATTGAGTACTTCTTCTTCTTTCTCGTTTTTCGATATGGAAGTTGGGTTTTCTCTTACATATGAGTTTTTTTTGTATATATCACTGCACCTTTTTTGGAAGGGAAACTTATTTTTTGCAAAGTCAGGTTTATTTCTCAAAAGCAAAGCGTTACTTAATTGATTCTTGTAATTTTCACTTATTTTATTATTTATATTGGAACCTTCCTTAGCTCTAAATGACTTTTTACATTTACCTAAAATGTATACTTTCTTCGTTTCAATGCTATTTTTATTGTCATTAAGAGGAGAAACATTCTTAGAAAAAATACCTTTTCGAAATAGCTTATTGTTCAGTTGTTCGGCTATAGATGCGTTTGTTATGCTAAATTTGTTCGTACCGTTGTCCAGTTCTTTCATTTGTTCTGGCAGTTTAAAATCGACATTTTTTTTTCCTGCATTCTTGCTTTTATTAAAAGTCATCAATTCGGCAATTCCTGGGAGGAAAAAACACATATATACATGCATACATACACAGATATGTACGTATATGTATAGATGTGCATATATACAAACGTGTAGATGTACAAATATATATATATATATATGTATGCATTTGCCTTTTTCGCTCACTTAGGCTCCGATGTTCCTTTTTTTTTTTTTTTTTTTTTTACGTAACTGCGCCCGCACGTTGCATCATCAAAATTGTCTTTAATTTGTGCGCATGTATGTACACGCATGCATACATATACGTGTATATGTATAGATGCATACATATGCAAGTGCCCATTTACGTAAGAAAAAATTACGTAGATGAGGACTTAACGCATATGGGGATTGTTTTTCCTTTTACTTAACTGCTTTTCCTTTATTGAATCGTGAACATTCGGATTCACCCTAATTATTTCCTCATTATCAAATTCTAAGAAGGGGAAATATTTTTTTTTAAAATAAAAGGTATATGTTCATTTTGCATACGTTTTTTGTATTTACACAGTGCAAAAATAAATTTGTTCACTAATTATATATGACGCTTTTTCAAAAATGGGTTTATAGACAAATAATAAGACAAGTTTTTTTTTTTTTAATTGTAATAATATGTCCAATACATGTATGACAAAAGAACGAAAAAGTGTGTAGACCCATGTAAGTATATATGTACATGGACGTATGCAAACATATGGCTACTGTTGTGAAGTTTTACATACTCATACAAGGGGATTTTGGGGGGGATGATTTTGCCGTAAATTTTTGCGTAATATGAGCCATGCTTTGTGTATGTGGGTTGAGTACTTCTAACTATGTGTTGGACGGTCGTTATTTCGCTTGCTTTCGCTTAGTTTTTCCTGATATTGCCCGGTTTGGCGCATCTTCCTTTTTAATTTTCACTTGCATTTGCCTCCTTTCACAGGCGGTACAGCAAGTTATACCTTTCTGATTTTACTATTTTAATTTTTCCAAGTAAAGAAATGAAGACAAAATGGAGAACTAAAACGTACGCGATCGTGCTTGTACGAAAAATTTTCCAAAAAATTTTTAATTGCTTGGTTGTAAATAAATTTTACCCTCCCCTGTTCCTTTTTTTTTTCTTTTTTTTTTTTTTTATAACATTTTGTCAAAGGGAACATGTATTGATAAAGAAATTATTTAAGAAATATGCAAACAAAAAATTAAATGCCTTAGGTGTCTACGAATTACGGGGAAAGACGTGTTCCCCTTCTTCATTTTCGTGTGTATACAAAGGTTATACCCTAACAAAATGCAAGTACATTTTTATGTCTTAATTTTCAAGACAACCTTCATTCTGTATGTAAATTTTTTTTAGTAGCCTTTTTAAGATGTTTATTAAAAAGTAAATGAAAAAAACATGGGAGAAGTGAGGGGAAATAACTTCTTGCTTGCCGATATATGTATAAATGTATGGAGCACATCCTTCCATGTAAACTGCTAACAGGTAAGCTTATCAACATATTATTTTTTAACAAACTTCACGTGTAAACAGAAAGGGAATTTTTTCTTATTTTAATTTCCAATTTTGAATTACAACGTAGCAATTCAGTTTCGTGTGGTAGATCGAACGATTCATGTTTCCCTCCCACACCCTTTTGTTTTGTTTTGTTTTTTTTAAAAAAAAAGAATTTGTCATTTGTATACCTACCTGGTTTTCAAAAATAAGTATGCATTTAAAAAAAAAAAAAAAAAATTTTTACATTTAAAACTTAATGTAAATGTTCCATTTTTTTTGGTTTCCTTATGTGAACTACATCAACACGATGGGTTTTCCTTTTAAGAACATCAAGTAAATTTTCCTTATAGAAAAAAGAATATTTCCTGAAGTTACGCAATTTGTAAGAAATAACAATTACGTGTTATTCTTATGCAAAACTAGTGAAATAGCCGATTAATGGTAGTACTATAATAAAATGTTTATTAAAAAAAAAAAAAGAAAAAAAAAAAGAAACTATTATTTTCAAAAAATTATTTCAGTAATGCTGAGGTATGTTTTTTTTTAAAATCATTTTATCTTCTTCATTTGGGGAAGGTTGCATATTGCATGTCCCATAAAAATATTCGCAAACGGGTATAATGTATATATACGTGTATGCGTATGCATGTATGTTAGGTATACATTTGCTTCGCTACTTTTCCTTATGACAAATTCGCGTTTTAATTTTTTTTTTAAACCTCACTATCAGATATCAGAACAATTACGCAATAGTACAGTGGCGCAACAGCACAGTAGTTCAATAACACAATAGCACAAAATTAGCCACGTTTTTCCCTTAAAATGAATTTACATGCTAACTTTTAAGGAAAACAGTTAAGTGAACTACCTTTGATGCACATTTTTTTTTGCCTTTCGTTTTTAAAAATGAAAAAAACAAGCGAAAAGAATGACAGTGGCTTGTTGAAGAAACTTCTCCATGAAAAATTGACAAAAGTTTGGCAAAAAAAAAAAAAAAATATATTTATAATTACCATTCCGCATTGAATCTACATATACCTATGCGCTGCGCCATTTATAATTGCGCCTATTTTGTTTGAATGCGCACTATGCATATGTATGTGTCCAGTGAAACATAATTCCGAACATTAACTTTAAATTTCTCTTTTCTACCTCAGAAGGAAATGGACGACGTTTTTTTTTATTACAAGCAAGTGTTAGGTAGGTTCATTTTTTAGCGCGAACGGGGTGTGTGCGTGTAGAAGAAATGTGTCGTTACGCGTACCTGTTTACATATGCGTGCCTACACAAATACGTATATAAGTACACACGTGAACACGCAAACATTTTTTTTTTTGTTTTTTTTTTTTTTTTGTCCTCTTCTTTTTAATAACTGTAGGTATAATAGCTGGTATAATATCTGGGATTTTAGGGATCAAGGGAATTTGGGGTTTTTTTTTTTTTTTCATTTTTCAGTTTCTCATGTCTTTCATCGTGTACAATAAAAAAATACATGAAAATTATTTCCTTGATAACTACAGCATTGCAACGAGCAATGTTTTAATCGCGCTCTCGGCATTCCTGGTACGCCAAGGAGCATGCATGTACACACACATGCTCGTACATAAGCATGTATGTACGTACGTACGTACGTACTTACATTACGAGTACATATTAAAATAAGCCCAACGAAAATGAAAAGTGCTTAAACAGAAATGCATACCTGAGAACAAAGTAAATACACCCGCCTTTGCACGACTTTTTCTTTTCCAATAGGTGTCATGGATAACAGTTAATACGTTGCTAATTTAAGCGAAACCATTCTGATAAAAGAATTAACAAAATAATAAGAAAGAAAGGGAAGAAAATAAGAAAAATATAATCCCACCAAGGAAAAAAAAAAAAAGTTTTTTTAGCACACGAAAGAAGCGTACACAAAAATAAAGACCTAGTTAAAAT
This sequence comes from Plasmodium ovale wallikeri, assembly GCA_900088485.1. Taxonomy (NCBI): domain Eukaryota; phylum Apicomplexa; class Aconoidasida; order Haemosporida; family Plasmodiidae; genus Plasmodium; species Plasmodium ovale. The sequence goes on along the minus strand of FLRD01000036.1, from coordinate 25,694 downwards.
TGTGAACAGAGGTATGGGGTATAAGTTTCGAGAATGTCCTGTCACACTAGTGGACTATAGTATTACAGCAATTTCTGTCCACTGATAATTATCCATAGGGTGAAAAATAAAATGTATGTTTAAATATATACATAGTTTCATACATATTCGTGTATAAGCAAATTTCCCCCGTGTATTCGTGAAGACGAACAAATGTGCATGTCAAAGTTTTCCCTTTTTTTTACTGTTCAGTTAAACACACACAAACGAAAACGGAATTAACCTTTTTTGTAGCATTTTTTTCATCTTTTTATTATTTTGTATTAGGAGACCTACAAAGCAACTGTTGAATATGCGACCATGAGTTTCTTTTTGCCTTCTTAATTTATAAAGATGTAAACTTGGAAAAAAAACCCTTTTTTTTTTTTTTTTCTGTATTCATTTATGAGCACCAAAAGTGTCTATCATGTTTTTATTTTATCCAGAGCTGGTACTATTGGAAATATCACGTTGTGTGCTAACAAGCAATATAATTTTTTATTTTTTTTATTTTGAACATTTGTTGAGTAAATTGCTAATGAATTTTTTTTAAATTAAGTCGTAAAATAGCTCTTTTAATCTTTTTGTTTTGGATTTAAGAAAAAAAAAATTATATTTTTAACCAATTTAGAACAAGCGACAGGTGAGAATATGCTATTTTGTATTTCCGCCTCTCGGGGGAAGTCTCTGGCGTAAGAAATATTAATTGGTGTATTCCATAATTTAAAAAGTATATGCATCACATATGCATGTAAGTGCATTATTTCGAAAAATGAATGGTAATAAGTGCACCTTTTGTAATTGTATAGATTTTATGCCAACACTTCAATGTCATAGGTTGGTAAGGTTCTATGGGTGAAGAGCTGTAACAATTTGATATCACCATGCGTCATTGCATAAAGCAGAGAATTTTAACAATTTAAAAAAAAAAAAAAAAAAAAAAACGATAATGTGTGTGTTACAGATATGTGTGCATATATATATATGTATTCACCATTAAATCATGTTTTTCACATAAAACCGCAAAATGGTGAAAACATCATTTTTAAGCTTCCGTTGATAGCGTAATGAAAACAAGAAAAGCATGTGCTATAAGTCATTTTTCTTATGACATAACCATTAGTTGCTAAAAATGTATGCAAGTCAATGTGTAGAAACATTTCCCATATCTATTTAGAAAGCTTTGACATTTTTACCAAAGGATGAAAAACAAATTATGAACCCTTTTTGGATTAAGCGAAAAACGGAGTGTAATTATATTTACGAAGTATTATCATTATAAAACAGTAAAATTAAGAAATTACAAAAAAGGTTATTTAAAATATTTATTATAGCAATATGTTTCTTCCTTTATTTTTTCCTTCTCTTTCTCAATTTAAACTCGTATACCACAATTCATAATCCCCATCGAAAAAAGGGAAAACGAAGTAACAGTGCTGATCAAGTAGACTTATTATAACAAATTTTTACTTTAGGGATAACATTTGACAGAAAAATGAATACGTCATAATGCAGACTTTATGTGCATTATCAACGCGCAGTTTATGAGGACATGATTCATAATGTGCAACTTACATTTTGCCAATATAGAACGATCTAAAATGTGTCTATTTCAATGCAACAAAAAAAAAAAAAAATTCAGTTTTTTTCAATAACAATTAAAAAAGGGGAACAAAATAATGTGTTAAAAAGGCTATCGCTTTTTGTGAGTATTTGTTCCGGGTAATTATAAAAGATCAATTTCTGGTGTTAAAAAATTATGTAAATAAAAAATATACTCAATGGGCAAACATATACAAAGTTAAATTTCTTCCACTATTTCCTTTTTTTTTTTTTTTTGTTCGCTCGTTTTGTTTAATTTCATTTTATTTCAGCTATGCGTTAATACAACGTAATTATTATTATTTTTGCTTTTTCAAACGCATTTCTGCACAAATCTGTTTCTCATTGCAAAGTTTATCATAAATTTGTATTAAACATACATATACATATGTATTACATTTTTTTTTTTTTTTTTCACTAATACACATATATCCAAAAAAGTATGCTTCATAGATTTAATATTCATAAAATATAGCAGCTCCTTTTATTTTCGCAAATTCCTTTCGTACGCATTTTCGAAAAATAGTTCACAAAAGGGATTGTGAAATTCATATAACTTAAATAGCTATTTATATATGTGTACACAGTTTTTTATAACAAACAAAATGAAAACGTACATAGTTTGCTTTGTGCCATTTTAAGTTCTTTAAAAAGTTGTCACTAATTTTAATTGCAATATATTCCGAAGCATGAGATTTTCCAAAAATACCAAAGATTACAATTTTTCACATTTTTATGGTTAAAAAATACGTAAATTTTACTTACGCAGGAGAACCGTTTTTCCTTTAAAGGACATTTCATTTATTTTTTTGTGAAAGCCACAAGCTTTCAAAGTGTTTTAAATAAAAACAAAAGGAAACACACAAGTGTAATTACTTAAATGCTTTTTCATTAAAATCTCCATTTTTAATATCCTAAATGGACAAGTACAAACTGTCTAAAGAGAGGGTAACAAAACAAAAGAATACATGTATCCCCTTTTCTCTTTACTTCAACAAAAAGAGAATTATTTTACTATTCTCATTTCATACGAATTTTCATATTTCTCATCTATTTTTAAGAGAACCGAAATAGAGTCCATATTTAACGAATTCAATAAAAATAAAAAGGGGTTAGATGGAAAACAATTACTACACTTGCTAAAATCTATTGGCATATATCTTAACAAGAATGAGTCAGCTGCTTTGTTAGATGGTGAAACAAAATACTCAATTTTTAATACAATGAATATCATCTTTTAATTTTTTAGCTTACAAACAGATTTTAACAACCCATTCTTTACATATCACACACCACAAATACTTTTATTTTTTAAACATTCCATTCATGTCATTATTTTCTTCTAACAAAATTGCAGAATGTAGGGTAAATGGCAATTTAAATTTGAACAATTTTTATGCTATTATGCAAGAATTTTACTACGATGAAAATATTGGAAGACTACTCTTAACATCGCTGCAAGCTCACACTAGGGAAAACGCAAAAACTATTACTTTTTCAAAACTAAAAAATTTATTGATGACACTGGGTAAGTTCTAACAAAATACGCATATGTACACATGTAATATAAGGACTTTTTCAGTCTATCTATTCACTATCAAATTTTTATTCTTTTTTTGTTAAAAAAAATAATGGCACTTAACTATGTAGGTACTACTGTGCGATTAACAGAAGACGAAATAGATGCCTTTTTAAACATAGAATTAAATGCAAATAAAAATAAAGAAATATCATTTGACGATTTTATATACAAGTAATACGGAAATACATTTTTATTATTTCTTTTTCTTTGCATATGAAAGTATTTTAAACTTTCATTTATTATAAATGAAAATATTTTCTTAACATTTAGGGTACTAAAGGAATGACAAAAAAGGAAATACCAAGGAGATGATGTTTTTTTTCCACTTCTATTTTTAAATAGACATAAATCATATTTTTTACGGCAATGATAAATCATACACCATATGGTAAACGATTTAAAAAATTTTTATTTTTCAAAATTTTTAAATGTACAATATTTTAAATATAGATCTATTTGCGCACTTTTTTAGGGACGTGAATTGCGGTTATGGTAACTTTGCAACGCCTTTTTCACAGTTCTAAAACTAGAAGCAATGATAAATGTGTTTAATACATTTTTATAAGTAATAAACTGTAATTCTGAAGACACAATTTAGAAACATGTGCATAGATAGGTAAATGTCTAAATACCAACATCTATAATACATACATGATCGGCATTATCTTCCTTTTTTTTTTTTTTACCCGTGTTTATATAAAGTTAGAATATTGTTTGGTTTCACTGTATCTTTTATTTAATACTTCCTTATATAAATTATTCAAACTGACAATAACGTACATTACACTTTTTCTTCCATATTACCATCAATAATTGTTTACCAAAACCTAGAGAGATTTAACTTTAAGAAATCTATACAAAAGGAATATCTTCTCGAGTGCGATTTTATGCTTTAAGAAATATTAGTTTTTCATTATGATTATCTAATGTTACTCTTCAAAGCATATTTTTATTCACATTTACTTCATACTGCCCTCATAAATTGGTTTACATACTCCTTTTCCGCACCTTACAAAATATAAATGTAGTTGAAAACGTTACGAGGTATATACCGTATATTGGTTGTGGATATTTTCCAATTAAAAGATTTATTTTTATGTAATTATATGGTATAAGTCGACGTTGTCACTTTTGTTCCTGCATTTTGAAATTTTTTTTTTTAATTAGACATATTCTGTTTAGGTTTTTTACTTTTTTCAAGTATAATATATAAATATACATTTAATACAAAATACCCCGAGAAGCTTTGCTACATTTTTGAAAGTTTTAATATTGGGTGTTGATTCAACGCTTAACTAAAATTGCACAAGTTTTTTACAATAAGTGAACTTTTTGAAATTCACAAAAGTTATGCAAAAATTGTTATGAAATTCGTAAAGATATGTTATAGACCATAGACATTTTGTAAATGACAAATATTTTTGCATGACCCCTCTAAGCTTTGCCTGTAAATAGTACTTAGGCTCAAGCAAATTGCTGTGAAATTCGAAAAAAAAAAAAATAAGACATAGCATTTAAAATAAATAAAGAAATTATGACACAAATAATATGACATAAGAAAAGTTTTCTTAAAATAAAAGTTAAAAGTTAAAGTCGACACACACCTAGAGATATTATAAAACATTTTTTTGTTTCCACTTAGTCTGAGTTAGCAGTATGTCGTATGTTCCAAATTCCCAAAGATACTTTTAAATATAGGTCTGTTGTAAACATATGTATGATCAAACGTAATGGTTTTCCTTTTTCAACAATAGACTGTATTATAATTAGAAAGGGAAACACACATTTTATTCCTTTTTTTGTTTACTTAAATGTAATGATTTAAAAAGTTAAATTTAGTTTGAATGCAGCATTATTTTTGTTTATATTTAAGCACCTAACAAGCATTCATATTTTGCAAAAAATTGTTTCTTTACTAGTATCAATTAAGATACACCGCATACACGGTAATTTTACATTTTTATATTTATAATAAATACCCAATATTGTAAAATAACAAATATTATAGTAAAATATACAAATAATTATATAACGATGTTTATAGATTATATCGTATTTCCCTCTTATGAGTGTTACTTTTATGTAAGTACATAATTATATTACTTATAAAAATAGTAATAAAATCCTTAATGCTTCAAAATATTTAGCAAATATACTAATTTTAAGCATTTTGCTTTTATATAGCACACAACTCTAAATTAGTTATAGTATTTTTAAAATTTTTTACAAATTTAATTCAAATAGACAAATAAAAAAGGTTTTAGTGAAATGAATTTAGAAAATAAATGTGCACCCTAAAATGATATTTTGGTTCTGGGCTATATATATCTTCATTTTGTGCTCATTCTTAATAACATTTTACTCATAATTTATTATTACCTCTGCAACAATTCATTCATAAATTTTATTCTTTTTGTCCTCTTCTCTTGTTTTGCCAAATAAAATGTTCATTTCCTTTTAAATGAATCGATGTGTGTAAAAGGAAATGCATGATTCAAAAATATAACAAAAGTGTGCCAGTTTTCAACTTCATTTTATATACTCATGTAAAATAAAAAATTTAATAAGCATGAAATTATTTAATTTATTTCTGCACTGAATACATGACACATCATACTGATGTCATATATTATTGTATTTCAAGCATACATAATCAATATTGTTTTTATATATTTAAATTCTACCTTATGAAGCACCTTTTAATATAGAACGATTTTTACTTTTTCATGAAAATAAAAGTCGAATGGATATAAAACGCACAAAAATATATTAATAGGTAATAGTATGAAAAACTGTAAAAATATGGGGTGTATTCGGTTAGCTTTTTTTATATGTTTTTCTCTCAAAAGAACCAAAATATACTAATAACATTTTAAATTAAATAAAACAATAAGATGAAAATTCAATCACTTCAACCTTGAACTATTTTCATTTTAATTTTAAATGTCTATGCATTTGCACAAAAAGCCATTATACATAATATAATGCAAGCTATATATTGAAAATAAAAATTTTAAGTTATAAATTATTCTTTCATTTTCACAGGACGTATTACATAAGACTTGCCAAAACAAACTGATTTTTGCATTTTCTTTACATTAATATTCATTTTTTGTATTAAAGACAAAAATTCAATAAAATTATTTATCCTCTAATAGTAAATTAAAATTTTTTTTTCACTGATATGAAAAATGCAGTGTATGAAATAACTGTTAAATAGATATTTATGGTTAATACGAATAATAATGGGTAAAAATTTTCTTTATTATTCATTTCTTGCGATAAGTTAAAAAAGATTATTGTCCAAGAAAAAACAAAAATTCCACAGTTTATATCTGGATTCTGAGCCAAAGCAAACTCTATAACATATATGTAATTCGTCAAACATCGATTATAAATAGAATTAAATGAAAGTAATGTTAACAGAAATGACAAGTCATAAACAAGTTAAAAATACAATATAATCCTGTCTCAAAGTTAATGAACACGAGATAAATGAAAAATTATATAAAAGGGAATAATAAAATGGAAAATATTTTATTTTCTCATTATTTTAAAATTCGTTAAAGTAATAGAAGCATGCTTGTGTTTATGTTCAAATTATAAACATGAATGAAGGGAAAGAAGAAATACGTGCTTGTTCTTTACTTAAAAAAAAGTTTGAAATTCGTTTATTATTAATATACTCTTATAAAATAATAAATTATCCATATAAATCATTCCGATTTAATTATTGTATTTAAACGGAATTAACTTTGTAATATTATCCATTTAAAGAATATACTTATTTTAATAAATCTATAATGTAAATCATTTTAGGACAATTCCAATAATTCTATATAGGGTTATAATATTACATTACTATTAAAATTAAAAAAATTATCAAAATAAATATAAATAAAACATATATTCTTCTATTTAATAAATAATTTAACTACAATAAGATAATTGTTTCTTTATGTTAAATAATTAATTTATTGTGTATATAATTAATTTATTATAATATGATTATTTATTTGTTTAATTATACAATTAATTTATTTTATAAAAAAATAATAAAATATATTAAATAATTAAATATTTTATATTATTATACAATTATTTTAATATGTATATAATGAATTTATTATAATATGCTTATTTATTTTACTTAATTATACAATTAATTCCATTTTATAAAAAAATAATAAAATATATTAAATAATTAAATATTTTATTTTATTATAGAATTAATTTATTTTATAAAAAATAATAAAATATATTTTTAAATAATTAAATATTTTATTTTGTTATACAATTAATTTATTATGTATAGAATTAATTTATTTTATAAAAAATAATAAATATATTTTAAGTAATTAAATATTTTATTTTATTATACAATTAATTTATTATACAATTAATTTATTATATAATTAATTTATTATAATATGATTATTTATTTTCCTTAACTATACAATTAATTCCATTTTATAAAAAAAATAATAAAATTTATTAAATAATTAAATATTTTATTTTATATACAATTAATTTATTATATAATTAATTTATTTTATCATACAAAAAATTGTTTATATAATTTTCCCGTCAATTTGTTACATTATATAATAAATATATTATTTATTGTGTAATTAAATGTTATTTATTAATAATAATTGGTTGCTTATTAATTATATAATTTTACTTTTTTTATTTTCTAATAAATTTACAATTATATTATTTAAAACACAATTATTTTAATTATTTATTTTACTGTTAATGTATTTTATAATTTTAATTATATATATCTAAATTAATATATTATTTAAATTTATCATGTTATTAATAAAATATACATTAATTTTTAATAAATAAATTATACTTTAATTTTAATATATATATACATTTATAATTATGAGCACTGTGTTTATTTTTTAACATTTAATTTATATATAATTGATTTATTTAAGTTAAGAGATCATTAATAATTCAGTATTTATATGTGCTATATAATCATAATATATACTAATTTCATTATTTTTAATTATATAATTATTCTATTATTACTATTATTGATATTAAATTAAAAAAGTGTAATTAATTAAACATTTATTTTGTTCTTATATATAATATAATATATAATTTTATATAAATTAATTATCTTATTCCTTTTAATTCTATTATATACTTATTTTAATATTTTTTTTAATTAATTTATTAACAATTTATATATTTTAATTAATTATATGTATTTATTATATAGCTTTTGTATAATATATTAACTAATATTTCAATGTCATTATTTATAATATTAATTTTTAATTACATTTTTATTACTATTTATTTATTTAATTAAAATATTTATTTTAATAATATAAATTAATAATTTTATTATAACTTAAATTTATTTATTATTTTAAATAAAATAAGTCTATAATTAGTATTAATATATATATATATATATATATATATATGTTCAACAATTTAAGTCATAAATTAATTACATGTTTTTATATTAAATAAATATTAATATATATATTATTTAATTAAATTGTTATTAAATTTATTTTAGTGTTTAAGTTTATAATAATATAAAATAATATTAATTAATTAATTACATTATTTATGTTATTATTTAATATATTAAATTAAAATTATTATTACTTAATATACGTAACGATTATCTAATTTATTTATTAAATTTTTATTATTTATATTTATTTATATTTAATTATTAGTTAATGTATTAAAATTGTGTTATTTACTTTGTTATTGAAGTAATTTTATCTATGTAATTAATCATTACTTATATTCTTAATTAAATATTTAAAATATTATTTAAATAATATTTATTGTTTTTTAATTATTATATTAATTTAATTAGTAAATATATTTTATCAATGTATTATTACTTTATATAATTAATTTATTATTATTTATATTTTATTTTATATATTTATTTAAATTATTATATTAAGTTATATATTAATTTATTTTAATTAATATATTTTATTAACATATTACTATTTTTTGTAATTATATATATATATATATATATATATTGTTTTTGTTTTATTCAATATTTTATTTTAATTAACACATAAGTTTTATGTAATTAATACATTAATTTTATTTTAATTAAAACATATTTTTTATTTTAAAAAACATATATATTTTATTTTAATTAAAACATATATTTTATTTTAATTGACATATATATTTTATTTTAATTAACACATATATTATATATTAATTAATGTATTCATTTATAATATTTTAATTTATATTACATATATATATATATTATATATATTTAATTTTTTAATAATTTACCCTGGAGTTTTTTATTTATTTTATTTAATGATTTTATTGAACTTATTCAAATGTATTATTGTTAATCAGTTAGATATTCTTTTATATATATATATATATATATATATGCTGAATAATATTGTCTTTTTTTTAATATATTCATTTATTCTTCATTAATATTGTTATTACAACAGTAATATTAACTTTTTAAATTCTTGAAGTTCCTTTGTTTCTACTATTATTTTATCTATGCTTTATATTTCTGTTTATATGAATGTGTAAAATTTTTTGGTTACTTGGTAATTTCATTCTAGGAATTATTATTTATCATGATTATGTAATTAAAGAGCATTTTTAATCAAGAAGATATATAAGAGAACATATAAATTATATTGTCTATTGTAGAAATTAGGTAAAATATTTTAGTATTAATAACTTGTGATTCAAATTAGCAGAACAACAAAATTAATAAATTACATAGTTTCCACCAAAGTGATAATCTTTAAAAAGGAGCATTTAAAGTGATCCTCACACGGAAAAATAGTAACACGGCAAATAAATAAAATTATTTTTATTTTGGTTTAATTAAATGTCTATTATATTTTACTAGCAGAAAATGTGACAATAATAACTTTGGCGCCTGGTAGAATTATCTTATTTAAAATTATATCATATGAAAACCATAACAATAAAGCATTTCTTTACACCCTAATTTTTCTGTAAATTAATAAACGTTTTTAACGTTATCACATGAAAAATTAAACACATGCATAAACAGTCTCTTTTGTTTGTGAAAAAGAAATAAAAAATTTCGTTGAACAGTTAAAGGCAAACACACAACAATATATCCTTATAATATAACGCAGTTACTTTCAAGCGTAAGGAAAAAAGACATACATATGCAGCTTAAAACACAATAGATTCATTGAAAAATGAAGCAATACGTATGAGATAAACCTTTAATAATGTCCATTTCACATAATTAAAAATTTTTTGTAAACTTTATGCTTCAATGTTAACGCATAAACATAAGATATACAAAGAACACATTCTTAATATGCTTGGTTTTTTTAAAGTATACTATATTACTTTCGTATGTTTTTTCAGATCAAATATTTCAGAAAATTTGAAACATATCGATTGTTCTTGCTGAAAAAGTAAACTATAGTCCAAATGCAAGTACAGTAATATTAACTTAAAAAAATAAAATAGATGAAATTCATTATGCACGTTTATGCATGTGATATGTGACATGTCGTATGTTCACGTTTTCCTTATGTATAGATTATGCCAAATAGGAGTATGTTTTCCAGGGCTTTCTTTCATGTTAGTTCAGACATTGAGATATGCATATAAATGTGGAAATTAACAACACTGTAGAAAAAAAACAGAAGTGAAGAAATTAATATGATCCATTAATCAATCTAATAAACCATACTATATAAATAACACGTTGTAATTATTTATAAGCTACTATTCATGCTTATAAACCACAACCTTTCTTCTATTTTTCCCCTGCATACAAATAATGTTAAAATTTTTAAGGTTTTCCACGAACATTTTTACTTAATAGAAAAATCATTCATAACACTTATTCAGCGTAATTCTTTCCGATAATTTTTATTGCATTGTTCTTTTAAATTATAAGTCAACAATACACACTAACTGAATAAACAACCAAATGTAAAACACTGAAGTAAAAACGATAATTTTTCATTTAGTGTAGTTAATAACCTTTATAATTTCTTTATTCTTAAATATATTTTTTTTTTACTTTTGTTCAGAAATTCTATCTTTTTTTTATCCACCGTATGGTTGTATGGTTGTAAGTAAAATTGATGCAAGAATATGAAATACGTGAAATATCTATATATGCATTATTTTAAAAGGTTTACTGCTATATACATATCTGATAGTACCACGAGTAATCGTATGTTTTATCATAACGTGTACAAACTTAAGAATGAGCATTAAAAAATAAAAAAGTATGAATTTGTTACGTTATTTGCTATGTGAAGACAGAAATGTTAATATGCTTTAAAAAGAAAAAGTAAATAAACTTAAGAAAAAGCCTCTTTTTTGTATCCTTCATGCGAAGTTTATACTGAATTTTTTGTTGTAAAGCTCTTAAACATATTATATTACACTGAAAATAAGCTTGTGTTATGTAACAATTTTCAGCATTCTTCTTGTTTTTTATCACCTTATTTATTTTCATAGAAAATAACGTCGAGTGACAAGAGTAAGGTTTTATTTGTGTAATTCTAAATTGTTTTATCATATTTACGGAAATTCTGCATCTGCATAAATATTTTGCATTTCTGAAACTTTTCTCCTAAAAAATGATGTGTCTCCTTTTTACTAAAAATTTAAAAATATAATTTTTTAATTCTTGTTTTTTTAACTATATGTATTTATGAGTACATTATTTTTAACCTTATATATTAACATGTTTTTGTGTACTATTAACAGAAAATGCTATTTCACGATTTGGTGCTACTGCTAACACAATCTTGTTACTTATTTTAAAAATGCTTATATTATTAATTACAAAATGAACTGTTGTAGATTTAATAACATAATCAAAACAAGTGTTTCTCTACAAGCATTTTCAAAAAAAAAATGTGAAATGATAAAAATATCGTTTACTTGGAGTGCAGTTGTATAAATCAGAAGCATTTATCCATTTTTTAGTTTTTCATTTTGGTTTCCTAGCAATGCCCTGGATGAAAGGATTTTATCATACTGCGCATTTTCCCTGCATTTGTTAGAGGATTTTCCTCCTTACGTAATTTTTTAAAAATAATATTTTCTGTTTGTTTATTTTTGCACGTAAAATTAAAAAAAAATTCTGTTTTTGCTTCACTAATTTTTATGCTATTAAACATTGATAGTTAAAAACTAAGCGGAATTAAAGTTTATGCATACATATGTACGTATCACCCTTGTTGAAGCTTATGAAATACGAAATATGAATGAAAGGGTATATTTTGAGAGCTCATTATTTTGAACGGACAAAATGACATAATATGAATCATACTTCTTTTCTAATTTTATCCTTTTTATCAGTTTTAAAATTATACCATAACATAGCAACATGTTTCCAGTTAAAAAACACACCTTATTTTTCTAGCAAAAATGAATTTGCATCGGGGGTGCAAAACTATAGCAATAAAAGAGCAGGAACAAAATTAAAAAAGCCCATTTTATATAGAAAGAAGTCCGTAATTTGTAGTGTTAACAAAAGAGAAGTGTATGAAGATATAGAAAAGTACGTTTCAAATGCTTGTTTATCCTGCAATAGGAAAAATGATTATACAAATAACTTAGATAATTTTATTTCTAATTTCCCTTCTAGTCCAATTGATTGGGACAAAATAGTAGTTAATGATACGAAGAATAAAGACACTGCAAACTTAATAAACTTTTTGTATACAGAATATAAGAAAGCATATGTAGTTGTTCATGAAAAAACGAAGAGCGCAGACAATGCTTACAACTCAGAAAAAATAAAATCTTTGCTTGTCTCTCTGGGTTCTGTTACAGTTGATGACATGAAAATAGATGAATTTTTTAAACATTTAGAAATATGTTTTATTTTATTAAAGTACTGCAAAGACAATTATGTATCCTTTAGTTTTATCAAAAATGAAATGGCAAATATAATGAATAAAATTATAAAGCATTCGCGAAATTATTTGCACGATGAACGTATATGTGATAAGATAAAAAATGAATTTGTAAATATGCATGGTCTCATAAAGGAAATAAAAAAGAATGATTCAATAAGAATGAATATCGAATTTTTCCTTTCCGTTTTAAGTAGTAGCACAGTTCTAAATAATAATAATATAATTTATTTTTTAACAGAAATATTCACATCACTGAATATATTAGTGACAAATAACCCCGATCTCGTTAGTCGATACAACTATATAATAAACCCATATTTTTTCTTTTTGTGTATTTTTTCATTGTATTCCTATAATGTGAGCAAAGCCCGCTTTTACTACTTTATGTTGTTAATTCATAACAAGACAGATTTGACAAATTTAGGAGATAAAGCAATGAAATATGACAACATTTTGAATTATAATGTCTACAGGAGATACGTTATTAACAGCATTTTTGATGGAGAAAAAAAGGAATATGAGTCTATCAAAAATGCGTTGATAGAAAACAAAAGGAATGTTTCCAATGCAAAAAACATAAATGAAGCACACTTAGACAATCTAAATAAAGATCTGAGCAAAGACCTGAGTAATGAAGGGGATAAAAATATTCTTCTAAGTGACAAAGAAGAGCTGTTGATAAATGGTTGTAGAAGAATACAATTGAAGGAACTGTATGATAATGTGATCATAAAAATTTTATTGTTTTACGTTTTTCTTTATTTTAGTGATCTCTATTTTTGTGTTATAATTTTGTTAAATCTTAAGAACCTTGTAAAGGAAAAAAACCAGGATGATAGCGCAACGAAAATTATTAATTATTTGTTTTTTATATTATTGGACAATTTATTTAGTATAAGGGATTATTCTAAAATAATATTGCTCTTAAGCCTATTTAAAAGGAGCTTCAGCTCACTCAGTGATGAAAAATTAAGATATGTAAAGAAAATTACTAATTCGGTTATAATTGATAATAAGGAGGAGGGCGATCCTACTGACATGTCTAATTTAATTCTACAAATTAGTGAATCCATTAAAAAGATAGAAAATGAGAGGAAATTTGCAAGTAAAATAAGTGCAAATAATTTATGTGAAATGAAAAATGATGAAAATTATTTAAATAAGAATAATATAATTGTGAAGGAGGATATTAAAGAAGAAACTACAAAGACGGATAATGCACATTTTAGTGAAGAAGAAAAAAAGTCATTCGTTAACGATGCAGAAGGTAAAAATATAACAGCAATTAACCCAAGTAGTATGAAGAACAAGTTTAACAAGTACCTGTTGCGTCTATTAAAAAACAAAGAATATGATAAAATTGAGAACCTGGAAAAAAGAGATAACTTATACGTAAATAATAGAACGTATAGCTTATTTATTCAAGCATTTTTAAACAGCCATAAGTATGACAAGGTATATAAGGTTTATAAAAAGATGAAATTAAGGAAAACCATACCTATTAAATATTTAAATGCAAAAAATCTAATACACAGTTTTAAAAAGTGTGATGTACACAAAGGGGATGTGTTGAATGAATTGCAACTAATTAGTAAATCTTATTTAAATTTATATTTTTCAAAAGACTCCTATTTTGTGTTATCTAAAACGATGCTATATAAACACATGTGTGATTACTTAAAAAAGAAATGTGACATGAAAATAATTATTGACATATTTAACATTAATGAACTGCTAAAATATTTCATAAAATTTAAAAGTTTTATTAACATAAAAAAACTATATTTCCTTTTACTCAAATATTCATATGTAAAAACGTATAAAACGTACTTGTTATTGATAAGGTTTTTCAACAATTTAAATTACGAACAGGAGACGGATGCAGTAGTACCGGAAGCGCAAGTTGGAGGGACAGAAGATGGGGAAGATGAAGAAACAGGGCGTAAAATGGAAAAGGGTCTCTTCGAAAAAAATACCGAAATATACAGAGACATTATAAATTTAAGAAAGAACAAACTGTCTTATTACATTTGCAATATGAAAGGTGTAAGAGAAAATTTGAAGTTGTTTAATAAAGTTTACCAAATTGCACAAAAAGGTAAATATGACATGAGTCTATTTGTCTTAAGTAACTTTATAGTAGAATATATATTTTTTGAATATGAATCTGATGACATATTAGAATGCGAGATGAGTAACATAAATAATATACTAAACATATTTTTCGAATCAATAAGCTTATTTTTTTATAAACAAAACTATGGAGTAGCTCTAAATATATATTTTTTTCTGTTACTATTTTTAAATTATTATGTAACTAGATACACAAAAAAAGATATTCAATATTCTTCTTTTCTCAAGAAGAATATTTTAAATTTTTTTTTGTCTAGCAATTATGAAGTAATTAAAGTAAACAAGGACGAGATATATTCGTACATACCAAAATTCATATTAAATATTATATCATTATGTGTGAATCATTTGAAAAATGCTAACAAAATGAGAGAAATTGTGTCCATGGACATGCAATATGATTCCCACGATTTTGTTAAGAACGACGTCGATTCAGTGGGTTTTAAAAATATAATGTATATATTTTTACTTCTGAAAAATAATACAATTTTAAGTAACGGAGAAATGGAAAAAGACATATATAACAAGCAACATAGCGACAAACAAATATTGAACATAATAAATGCCAGTACTGATATGCACAGAAAGTACTTATATAAAGATATAATTGAAAAAAATTATAGGGAAGAAAAAGGTGTGGGAGAAGAAAATGAGACAACTAACCCAAATTCAATCAACGTTGCCAATGTGTTTGTTAAATTGAAACACACAATTGGAACAAACAAAATAAATGAAGATTCTTTGAAAGATTTTTTATTCAACAAGCTAAAAATGTATGCACAAAATGGAAACGCGGATTCGTTAATAAATATATTAAAGGACATATTTTTTACTTATAAGAATATCATATATTTAAATTCAAGAAATTTTCTTCATATTTACGAAAACTTGAGTACAATTTATGGCAATGTGATGGCCACCACAATTATTGTCTTCTTCATGGAGAACAAAAAAAGTTTCAAAGAGGTGGACACTACACTAAACTGTTCAGAAGAACATGCTGAGGTAGGAAATGGTGAAATAAACATCCATGAATTTATTAGCATGTTAAAGTGTAAAAACGAGGCATATTTTAAAGATGTGCTGAACCGACCTTATTTTTTTAACATTTTAAAGAATTACGAAAATTTTATTCACATGTGCATATATTTTGACCTAAATAAAAAGAAGGTAGACAATGTTATAAATTTCGTAGAAATGTCCAAGAAGGTGAGAACATAATTTAAATAAATATATTAAACCATAGGGGTTGCACCCCTTTCCCCCTACTTAATGGGGGAAAAAAAAAATACGGGACAGCTCGAATGTGTACACTTGCATAATTTTTTACATACATGCGTATATCCATTTTTCATACGTCTGCTATTGTCTACACTGTTACCGGTTACCCATCCACATAGTTGCTTTACAATTTTGCCATCTTTAGTGCGGTATTTCCCTCAGCACCGAAACATTGGTGGACGTTTTTTCCCTCTACCTCGAGAGAAAAATGGTAAAAAAGGGAAATTTGCAAAAATGCAATTGTGCGTTTCGTAGATATGACCTAAAACATTCTCTTTTATGTTTTATTTATTTATTTTATTTTTTTTTTTTTTTCAGAATAATCTTATTTTCAACGAGTTTGAAATATTCTCTGCATCGAAGAGTGCAAATAATTTTGAGCTATATTTCATTGTTATGAAAGCGGCCTTTTTTGAGGGTAAGACGGGAAAAAATGTTGTAGCAAAATATACACATGAACATATAAGCTCACATGCACAGCCACGTGCATGGATATGATAAAATGTATTCTCTCTTAATCCCTTTTGGTTTTATTTTTTTACGCTTTTTTTCTTTATAGAAAATGTTAGGATGGCCCTGAAGGTTTTCACTATAGTGCTGGACGTATTTAACTTGAAAGGCGTTCCCTTAAATTTCTTCGAGTGTATTTTACTAATTCTTAAGAGGAGTGGGGAGTTTAAGGATCTGTATGAGTCTATTGACAAATTGCATAGGGAGTTAATAAATTTTGAAAAAAACGAGCAGTTCTGTAACATACAGGATTTAGTAGTTGACATAAAAAGAATACTGCTTAAATATGAAAGGTAAACACTTTAAACGAAATAAAAAAGGGGGATACAATCGTGTTTTTCTTTGCATTTACCCTATATTTGACATTGTTTTGTTTGTTTGTAAAACATATTTATGTAGTTATTTTATTATTTATTTTTTTTTATTTTAATACAAATCTGCTTTACTTACACATTAGTAACATTTTGTGAAGTGCTTAATTTTTGCATTTACATTTTTGCGAGTAAAACATGTTTTCCATACACACTATAAAAGTTAAGAAACATGTAACCTTCTATGTGTATACGCGAATATGTAAGTGCTCCTGTAGAACTTGTATACGCTAAAGGAAAAAAGGAAAAAAGGAAAAAAGCCGGCCTTTAAAAAAAGAATGCCTTTTTAACACAGGCTTTTAATGATCAATTCAGTGGCATGTAAACGGGAAAGTGCAAACGTGGCTAAAAGCGATGCCGTAAAATGAAGCAGGGCTTGCAAAAAGCGATGCAAAAGTGCGTTATCTTGTAACACCATGCAAATGTATATATACCGCGCATACGAGCATACGTATGTAAATAAAGTGCACGGTATGCATATTTACACGTGGCCGCACGCGCATGTATATACAGCTTTTTTTTTTTTCTTTTTTTTTTTTTTTTTGCAAGGTATTTTTTCTCACATCTTGCAAGCAAGAACGTAAAATGCGTAAAGTGCGATAAAAATTGAATATTTGCACAAAGTAAAATTTAAATGGCGCTTTAACTTTGCCCTTGCCTATCATTTTAATGGTAATAAATTGGGGAGTAAATGTAAACATGTGAGAAGGAATTCCCCAATTTGCTAATTACTCTTTTAATAAGGTACCTTTTCCCCCCTAGCATTATTTTCTTTTAAGCTTCAACCTTACCGCTTAGCTGTTCCGCTTAGCTGTTCCGCTTAGCTGTTCAGCTTAGCTGCTCCGTTTAGTTGTTCCGTTTAGCTGTTCCGTTTAGCTGCTCCGCTTAGCTGCTCTGCTTAGCTGCTCCGTTTAGCTGCTCCGCTTAGCTGCTCCGCTTAGCTGCTCCAAGTCCAGCGTGCTTTCATGCGAACGTAAAGCAGTAGACAGCACAATTTGTTATGCCCCTATCGCGTAAGAATGTACATAAAACAAATAAAGTTAAAGGGTTTTCGGACATACAAAAATGAGACGACGATTGACTTTACCAAAGGGATAAACTGTATAGGTAAGGTATATCTGCTTTTTGAAAGGACAGTAAAATTGATATGGTACCTCTCATAAGGATGGCACATTTTTAAAATTAACAAAGTGTGTTTCCCCTTTGCATTAGAAGTTAATACGCAAAATGTGTACGTGAAAGACCATTACAACTCTCTCGCCCCTTTTACCCATCCTATATATTGATCCAATGCACACATTTTTTTTCTTTTATACCCTTTATATATAGTGGGGTTTAACGGATCAGGAAAGAGTAACGTTTTATTGGCCATTGAGTTTATACTAAGTGATATGTGCGAGTATAAGCAAGTTTTCCTTCATGAAGGAATAGGAAATGCAGTTAGAAGTTGTTATGTTGAAATAATTTTTGATAATTCAGAAAAATATTTTAGTATGTTTAAAGAAAATTATGTAAAAATAAAAAAAGTATTAGAAAATATGAAATGTGAAATATATGTTAATGATAAAAATATTAGTAAAAATCAGTATGTAGAATTGTTAGAAAGTTGTGGACTATGTGTAAATAATTTATACAATATTATTAAGCAAGGACAGATAATAAAATTAAGTAATATGAAAGAAGAAGAAATTTTAAATTACTTAAAAAATATATTAGGTGCAAAAATATTTGAAGAAAAAAAAAAAGATTCTTTATCTATGTTGAAAGAATGTAATTTAAAAAAAGATATGATTGAAAAAGAATTTAATGATATGAATATAAAATTAGATAATTTAAAAGTAGAATTTGAAAATTTTTTAGAATATAAAAAATTAGAAAAAGAAAAAGTACATTTAGAATATTTTTTAAATGAAATAAATTATAAAAATATTTATGAAGAAACACAAAATTTAAAATTAAAATTACAAGATTTAAAAAATAAAACACAAGATGAAGATAATATTTTACTTACTTGTAATAATACAAAATCAGAATTTAATGAGAAATTTAATAAAATGAAATTAGAAATTGTCTCATTTCAAAATGAATTAGATAATATTATTTCAGATGAAATACAACATAAAAGAAATATTATACATTTACAAATTTTAATTGATGAAAAGAAAAAAGAAAAACGTTTAAAAGTGTCTAAACATAATATCAAAATTGAAAATATAAATCAAATTAATGAATTCATTTCCAGGGTTAATAACAAACTGCATAGTCTTAAGGAGGTTATCATTCTAAAGGAAAGAGAAATCGAAAACAAAAACAACGAAATTAATATGGTATACCTTTTTTTTAGCATATAAAAATATGTTAAGAAAATGCCATTACATTTTTCCTAATGGAAAAATAAATATGCACACTTTGCAACAGTTACATTTTGTTCTCTCCAACTGTTCTCTCCAATTGTTCTCTGCAATTGTTCCCTCCAATTGTTCTCTGCAATTGTTCTCTGCAATTGTTCTCTCCAACTGTTCTCTCCAATTGTTCTCTGCAATTGTTCTCTCCAACTGTTCTCTCCAATTGTTCTCTCTTTTTTTTCTTTTTTTTTCTACAAGCTGTTATCAAAAAATAAGACCAAGAACGCAAAAGAGGGAAACTACTCTCACAATGTTAAGAAAATTGAAAAGATGATAAGCGACATCAACTCTGAGTTGTCATTTGTGGAAAAGGAGGTAAAGAAAAAGGAAATAACAGTGGTAAACTGGAAACTCGCAAACTGCAAACGGCAACTTGCAACCCGCAAGCCGGCGCATTGTCACACCCAATTTACGACGCGCTGACTTTTCCCCGTAGACAATAAAGAATGAAAAGTATTTGAAGGAACTGGAGGAAGAGTCCAAGATTCTCAGCAAAAATATTAAGGAAAATAAATCCTTATCCGAAAAATACGTGCATGAGATTAACGAGCTAAATAGTGTAAGCGGACGGACTGCACACACAAATGCGCAAACGATTTTATGACCTAACGATGGAAATGCTCAGGAATGGGTGTTTCCTCCATCCTCATCGCGTATTTTCGCCCTTCTTTTCCCATATTCTCATTTGTGCTTTTTCCATGCTCCCATTTCTTTCCTTTTTAATGCTGTCGCACAGAAATCGGAGAGCTATGTCGAAGAGAAGAGGCATTGTCAACAGAAAATATCGGAGGGAACGTCAAATTTGAACAACATAAAAAGCCAGATGATAGAAGTAAACGGTAGGTGAAGGCATATAAGAGGGGAAATTCCTCCGAGACGCGCATACGTGGTTTCTGCCAGTCACCTGGGAGAGGTGACAACCCATGGAATATGTACACGTGTGTGTGTGTGTGTGTATTTGCCTATACTTAGGTGCGCTCACCGTGCATATACAATAATCAACCTCTCCCATCCCTATCCAATGCCTGTTTCTCTTTTGTGGAAAACCTGCAGATAAGTACGAAGAAATGATTAAAAGCTCAAATAAGGAAATTGTCAAAATGGTGGAACATATCCTGGAGAATTCTAACATAAACAAGGAACACATTTTAGGGTTCCTAATAGACAACATAAATGTAATAATTCAAAAAAAAAAAAAAAAAAAAAAAAAAAAAGGGGAATTTCCAAACGGGGCGAGCATTGAAAACATGTTTCAAGTTTCGCTTACAGCGAGATTTGCACTGTATCAAATATTTATCGTTGCATATTCTCCTCTCAGGTGGACAAAACTTACGCGAAAGCCGTTGACACCGTCCTGGAAAACCATTACTTCACGTTAATAGTCGAGGATATGGAAACGGCAAAAAATATAGTGGAATTTATTGAAAAGAAAAAAGAAGAAAAAAAAAATAAGGAATTTAATTTTAGAGATTTTTTTTTTGGAAAATTAACAATTGTACCTTTGTTAAACATAAAGAAATATGGTGAGTTCACTTATCCTAGTGACAAGAACATTGTTCCTCTCATAAAATGTGTAAATTACAATAGCAAAATATACGATTTTTTGAAAAATATTTTATTTAAAACGATTATTGTAAAATCGCTAGAAGCGTGTCAGAATTACTTGGAGGATGATTACAACTGTGTGAACATTGATGGTGATTATGTAAGGGGCTAAAAAAAGAAAAGAAAAATAATTAAAAAAACAGTTATATACATAGGAAAATCTCCTATTTGCCATTTGTTGCAACCGTGTATCACTTGTACCTATGCCCATGTTTTCCCTTTTTTAAAACTTTATATTTTCCGTCCCTGTTGTCCAGTCTACTGTGAAATGCGCACACTGCGTTTCACTTCTGAAGTGTATACACATGCATACACGACGTGTCCATATGCATGTCATTTGCCAGTGCCGATGTCAATACCTATGTATCCTTATCCGTACCATTTCCGCTTATTCACAGCTCAGCAAGCACGGTTTCATGTACGGAGGGTACAACAAAAAGAAGTATGGCATTTACACAATTTACAATAAACTGAAGGAACTGAAAGAGGAAGAGAAAAGGGAGAAAAAGGCTATTGAAGAGTTTTCCAACAACATTGAACAAATAGAAGAGGAATTAAGACTCATTTATGACAAAAAATCAACTACGTTAGCTCAAAAAAATGGATGCGTAACGACACTTAACTCGATTACAAATAGCATACATGCAAATAAGGAAAATGTGAGGACAACCAATGAAAAGATAAGATATTTACAAGAGAAAAAAGAAAGTCTTGAGGAGTACAAAGAAAAACTGAAAATACAAATTCTGCAGTTACGAAATCATAACGTAAACCCAGATGAAACGCAGATCGGGAATGCTGATATTAATTCCCTAAACGACCAAGTCAAAAAATTAAAGGAGGACCTGAACAAAGTGAGAAATGAGTACGACGATTTTAAGAACAAGCTGGAGCTACTCTACCAAAAGAGAAACGAGGTACAACTGCGTCACTGCTGCAGTTTTTTAGTTTTTTTTTTTTTTTTTTTTTTATTCTTCTTCCCAAGTACATAAATTCGTTTAAGAAAACTATCTTCCCCATCCGTATTGCACTCATTTTTTTCCATGTCATTCCACTCCTCATAGAATGACTCGAACATGTACATGGAAGAATACGAAGATATCGACATGGATGAATATGAAAAAGATCTGAATGATAAAAAAAATAACATAGAAAAGGCAAGCGCAACATGATTACAAATTTACGAAAAGACAGAGGGGAAGTGTGTACCTGCTACTGTACCTCATTTTGTGTGCTCATCTCCGTTAGCATATATAAATGCGCAAGCATATATGTGTGTACACATATGCATATGTATGCATTTGTATATTTTTTTATTTAGATCGAAAAGGAAAAGATACATTATGAGGAAAAAATAAGACAAATCAACGTAAAGGAAAAATGGAAAAAGGGTTTAATGAATAACAACTCAGTTAAACGGAGTGTTCTATTTATTCATTTTTTTTTTTTTTTTTTTTTTTTTTTTTTCCTCTCCCTTTGTAGAAAGAAATGGAAAATGTAAAGTCAAGTATAGACAAAATTTTAATAAATGAGAAGAAACACAAAAAGAAAATTTTGGATTTGTGTCACCAGATGAATCAGATAAATGAAGAGCTGCGTATTTTAGAGTAAGGCTCCGCATTTCAAGTGCGCACAGGCACGCATGCCTTGAGGACTTAAACTAATATCTTATACTTCCACACACATTTTTTCCAACATGTAAACCCATTTTCGCAACCTTTCCATGTTTCCATCTTCGCAGGGGAAAAGAAGAAAATATAAGGAAAAAAAAAATCCTGTTACCTCAGGGCGTGAAAGAATTAGAAGAGTATAAAAATTACGACAAACAAGAGTTGTCTTTGAAGCTTAAATCAATAACACTTGTAAGATTCTCAAGAAGGGGGAAATGTGAATACCTAAATGAGAATGTATTTACGTGTTCATTTGATGCGTCTGTTATGTTGCATTTGCTTCTTCATACCTATGTACTACCTACGTATGAATCTCGTTGCAGGAATTAAAGAAGTACTCGAATGTAAATGAAAAGGCTGGGGATAGGTTGAATATGCTAATGGGTATGGTTTCATTAAAGGGAAAGACACCTGTTGATAAGTGTAGTGCTTCTCTCCCACCTACACACAATGGTGTACATGTCAATGTGTCATTCGTCTTGCTGTCCACCATTTCATTTTTTTTACAAGGCGAATTTAATGAGCTAAAAAAGAGGAATGAAGAAATAAGCACGTCTTATGAAAATATTAAGGAGATGATACAGGTATTACTTCCATTACCAGAAACTTCTTTTTTTCGATCATATATGTACAAAGATGGAAATTTTTCTTTTTCCACATATTGCCTGGAATTCTTTCATTTTGTGTATCATTCGCCTGTTCACAGCACATCGGGAAGAAAAAGGATGAAGCGTTAGAGGCTACATACATCAAAATTAATAAATACTTTTCTGAGTATTTTTCACTGCTTTTTAAAAATAGGAAAGCCAGCTTGGTTAGCACGTGCAGCAAATGTGCATATACATACATGTGTACGTGCGCGCATGTATGCGTGTGTGTATTTTTCTCATTTGAGCGTTTGTTGCAAAAATGTTAATTGCGCATATGACAAATGTATCGTGAATAATACTTTTTGGTAGGTGTTGAAAAGAATGAGCGAGAGGGAGTATAAGGACAAGCTGAAGGAAATGAGCGGAAAAAAGATGAAGAAAAAGATGGTTGATGACGAAGGTGAGAAAAATCAAATGATCGGCAACAAACGCGTCTGCAATATACACGTGCACAAGGATGTGGATACATACCTTTCCCCCTCATGTGTGCTCACGCCCATGAATGACAAAAACTTGCTAGTCACGTGCAATTCCAAAAAATTGAATAAAAATGTTTAACCTTTACAGCATATGTTGACAAAATAACGGGAATATCAATAAATATCACCTCTAATGAAGATGAAAAAATGAACTACGCAATTCAAGAACTTTCAGGTAATTACATAGAAAGGATAACAAAAACACACATACGTGTGTTTGTGTGTGCGCGGCATCGGAATACTTTACATAAAAATGTGAAATGCGTAGAACAGTTCTCACCGTTGGATTATATTACCATATTTCGGGTATGCATGTGACATATTATATACGTGTGCATTTTGTTATTTATTTATTTTTTTTTTTTTTAGGAGGAGAAAGGAGCATTGTGGCCATTTGTTTATTCTTATGTCTAAACAAAATCGATAATTTTTCCTTTTTCTTTTTTGACGAAATTGACGCCGCGTTAGACACTATTCATAGGGACAACCTCTCATTGCTGTATGATGAAGAACAAAAGAAAAAAAAAAAAAAAAAAAAGAACAAAATATGACTCTATAATGTTAAATTTTTAATTATAATTTTTTTTTTTTTTTTTTTTTTTTCTTTGCTAATAGGCTAAAAGAGCTAGCCAATCGGGGAACACAATTCATCATAACAACATTCAGGTATATCAAATAAAAAAATGGAGCTAAATATGGAAATAGTACCTCCGTGTCCACATAGCTTTGTGTACCTACCTATGTACGTACCTACACACACTTAAGTGTTTATGGCTCATGTATAAACTTGCGTTTTCCCCCTTTTGAAACAAAGAAAAGAGCTACTGGAATACTGCGAAAACATGTATATAGTTAAAATAATAGATCGGGAAAGCTACATAACCAAAGGAACCAAACAGGAAGCTTACGAAATAATTAGTATTGTATGATTGCAGCTCAAAAAAAAAAAAAAAAAAAAAAAAAAATTCAAACAGATGAAATGCAACTTGCATGTTTAACATGCTATTTTACTTTGAAGCTTTAAAAATACTGCTCGCACAAAAAATAAAATAAAATAACAGAAAACTTCTCACTTATAATATTTTCCTTTTTTACATTTTCATTTTTAGGAGGAGAAAAACGCCATAGAAAACTAGAGCAGATTTTTGTATGAAGCAAAAAAAAAAAAAAAAAAAAAAGCATTTTTCTTTTTTTTTTTTCTTAAGTAGTCATATTTATTCTTTTCATATAAATGTGTAACCTTTTTTTTTTTTTTTTATTTGAACTTGCTTAATTTTTTTACGTATGTTACGTATATGTAGAATAAGAGTTTATTCGTTATTCCATTTTAACATCGCACCTTTTATTTTACGATTTCTTTATTACCTTCATTTTAGTATTTTCGTTTTCAAACATGTTCAGGTTAATATTTACATTTTAATACGAGTGTGCACAATTTTTTTTTTTTTTTTTTTTTTTTTTTTTT